>VIAB01000416.1:54948-66546 GCA_009801035.1 Oophaga pumilio
AAAATTCAACCTACAGGTAGTCAGAGGATTTCTGACTGGGGAGATGAGACAAAATCTTTGGATGCGAGTCAGTAAACTGGAACACTTTGCTAAATTAGCATAGCCTAGAACATTTTAGTTTGCAAATATTTGTGTTCAATATCTTCCAAAAGCAAATATATTCTGCTAATCATCCAGCTGAATAACACACTGAAATTACTTATACAGGAATGTTCTTTATTTGTTTAGCAACCACTGGCTGAGCAGAATAGGAAAACCTGTCTACACCAATGTAGCATTTCTTACCCTAACAAACCACTATAATAGTATTAACCTGAAGATATGGGGTTAATCTGCAGGTGAATAGCGTTACTAACCTTCCCGGAGCATGCACTTAGCCGAACACTGAGGTAAGAAAATAAACTGTATTCCCTCTGGCAGGGTTTGTTTTCAGTTACGGGGGCGGCGCTGGCGCTCGTTCAGTCATCGCTCTGAGTACAGAGAGCATCGGCTCTAACCGTACTGCCAGCTCTGACTGACTGCCGGCCCCAATGAAGAGCCAGTGTCAGACAGTTTCGGGGACGGGGTTACAGTCACTGCGCTCTATACGATGACTGAACCCACGCCGGCAACGCCCCTGTGACTGAATCCTAATGCTGCCAGGGAGAATAAAGTTAATTTTCTCCACCAGCATTCAGCAACGTTCAGGCGCCAGACAGGCTATTACCCTGCAGGTTAACCCCATATCTAAAGGTTGCTTTTTTTCTGGTGACAGGTTCCCTTTAACTATATCTCTACACAGAAAAATGATCTTGAAAACTAACTGGATTCATAACACAGTACAAGCCATAGATGTCAAGCTGGATGTGGAGGAAGGATATAGGCTATGTGTACATGTTGCGTTCTTGCTGCACTTTTTCAGTGCGGATTTGTCACAAAACCTCCTGGTGCCAGTAAAGTGAATGAGAATCCTGAAGTCACATGCACACGTTGCTTATTTGTGACTTGCAGATTTGGTGCCGATTTAAATCTGCAGAATGTCAATTCTTTCAGCATTTTTGCTGCACCCATATTAAGTGGGGAGAAATCTGCACCAAAAATGAAAGTAAAAACATGTTTTTGCCCTGCATTTTTCCTGCAAAGAGATGCAGAATTGGTGCAGAAATTATTTAACGTGTGCTCATACCCTTAGAAACCCTTAGGCTATGTTCACACTGGGGGTTTTTGCTGCATTTTTTTAAACTTTTTATGCTAATTTTCAGCTTCAATTGACATTACCAGCTATGTATGAGATTTCAGAAATCTCATGCACACAGCTTGGTTATTTTTCTGTCATCAGTATTTTGTGCTTAGGAGCGTTTTTTGGACATAGAGCATGTCACTTATTTCAGCATTTTTTCATCATTTTACACCCATTGAATTGAATAGAAAAAATCCATTAAAAAAACGCACCAAAACCATACCAAAGACACTGCAAAAACCTGCATTTTTGCCACAGCTTCTTTTCTGCCAAGAACTCAGGTTTTGCTGCAGAAACAAAATGCCGCAAAAACGCCCCATGTGAACTCAGCCTTACTCTTTTTTACATCAATATATCTTGCTGCATCTTGGTATGTGCATCATATTAGTAAATGCCACAGTTGAGTACCATAGTAAAAATATCGCTACTTAGCCCCTTAACGACAGCCGATACGCATTTTAACGGCGGCAGTTAAGGATACTTATACCTCAGTGTCACTGTTTAACGGCGCTGAGAAATAAGTGTATAGCACCCCCCATAGTCAGAATTTCTCCAGGGTCTCGGCTGCCAGGTGTAGCTGAGACCCCAGAGAACATGATTCAGGTTAGTTTTTACAGACCCCAGTGTTGTGATGGACATTATTAACAGAATAACGGCGACCGCAAAAAAAAGTTAGATTTCCCATTTAATTTCTCTCTCCTCTGATGTGATCACACATCAGAGGAGAGAGAAATGGGGTCCCCCGATTCCCCCAGTACCTCCGGTGTCCCTGGACCCTCCTGCATCCCCCGGTCCTATCCTCCGGCCACCGGCATCTTCTTCCAGGAAGAAAATGGCGGGCGCATAGGCAGTGCATCGGCCAAGATATGCCGGCTGGCACCCGGCAACAATAAGAAATTTTTCCCATTGGTTCATTTTGATCACTGTGATAGACCCTCATTGTGGAAGCTCAAAAAGTTTTACTGAAAAAAAAGAGGCTGCACTCCAGTGTCTTCGCAAAGCAATTTAAAAAATGTGGAAATTACAACATATAGGCATCGTACAGGGGACAAGCTGTAGTCTACTGGCTAGAGCACTTATTTTTATTTTGGTTTATTATTACTATTTTTGCTCATATAGTACTTTCATATTCAGCCTTGCTTTACAGAAATTATCACTCACTGTCCCCTTTGGGGCTTGCAATGAATATTTTGTATCACTACGCGTTTTTGGAGTAAGGGAGGAAACACGAGTACTGGAGGAAAGCCAGGTAAACAGGCAAAATTTACAAATTCCTTGCAGATAATGTTTTTGGTTGTATTTGAACCCAGAAAAGAGTATCCAATTCCGATGGTTCCTGCTCGTCCATATATTACATAGGAGTACTTTCATTTCACTATCCAGTCATTAATACTACATTTGCCCCCCAGCACACAGTGGCACACACAGCTGAACATTTGAGGTTAGAGATGTCAGACACAGCGTTCAGGTTGTCTTCATGAGCGTTCCTTTTGTGTACACTGCGCATTGACAGAAAGCTGCTAAACATTCGTGGGGACGGAGTTATATAGGGCAGCTGACTAGGAGACACCTAGTCCTAATCTTCAGCTGATAAAAAACTAATTTTATTGAAACAGCACAAACACACATCACTGGAATTAGGCGATCAGCCGCTATAACATGCTGCCTTGAGAAAACATAGCAAACACCTCCTGACAGATTCCCTTTAAAGGGGTTATTTTGGTCATGGACTAAATAATACAAGCATGGCTACTATATATCAGTGGGCATCACTAGTTACCATAATTGTAACTGCCTTATTAATATAAATGGGAATATGAAGTAATATATAATATTCTTTACATCTGTATAAAATCTGTGCTGTGGCTATACTTCAATGGCGGGCAGTAAGATGCTGACCTGGTTCTGGAAACTAAATTTAATGGTCTGCTTTACTATACCATATAAATCTGCGATCATGTCCACAAGTGGCTACTCACATGGGTATTTATAGCTTTATACATTTACACAGTATGGCCTGATCTACACACAAAATGACTTCATTATCCCCCGATCAGTGATTTTCCAGTAGGTCAGTAGTCTAAGTCCCATTATAAGTAATCATCTAAGGAACTGACGGTAGTGAGAGAAAAGATTACAGGCGTAGATGACTCCTGAAGTGATCTATACACATTGTTATGCTTTTGGTTAATAATGCAACAACGTATGATGAATTGAGTTGAACAAGTACAGCGAAAATGATTTAAGATTGACTAAAATCCCCAGACATTACGCCGCTGAAGCTTAATAAAGCCGCAGAGCCGAGCATGGTACTGGCAAAAATCAGGCGTCCTGTACCTCCTTATCGAGGCCATTTCACTTTTATCCGCCTAATTAACCTCTATCCATGTCTCTGTTTGCTGCACAAGGCTAATATGAGGAAGATCAATACAGATATCTTGGCAAGGGCTGCCCTATTATCCTGCTCACTGTTAGAAAGATGTGAAGTCACAAGGGCCAATGAGAGTAACAAACCTTTGGCCATGAATTTAGAAGCAGGCAATGAGGTGATATTAGGGCTAATAGGAGTCCTTGCTTATATACTTCAGGTTGCTGCTAATAGAAAATTAAGTATAATAACTCATTAGTTTTTTAATTTATACAGACAAAGGCACATTACACAAAGGAATATAATACAAAAAAAAAATACATAACCGAAATATATACACACATGTAATATGGTGCATTTACAACTTATTAGCCTACACCGTTTTGCGAATACTAAGCTTTTTAATCTTAACAAAGTCTTGATGCCATTTTTATAACTCTTTGAACTATAAGTAGCTTAATTTGGTAATGTAATAGAATAATAATAATAATAATAATTTGCTTAGACTTGTTACATTATGTGCAGGAGGGATGCAGTCTATGTCAGTGTGATGTTTGTCCAGGAAATATAACTGCAACCTATTAGTTTTTGGCTGTGCCTTTTGCATTAACACATTACATCACCATGAAAAAAAAGCACAGAAAAGAAGAATATCGTTCTTAGGTTGTTAATTCTAACAGGATTATAACGTGTGTTACAAAATTGCAAAAAAGAGCGACATTGATATTGAAAAATAATATCAGCTGGTGGCCTATAAAAAAGGTGTCTCATTACCAAGGTGCCACACAAGAAACATCTCATGATGGGTAAAACCAGTAAGCTGTCTAAAGACCTTTGTAACCTTATTGTTGCTAAACATGCTGATGACATCGGTTAGACGAATTTATAAACTACTGAAGGTTCCAGTGAGCACTGTTCGGGCCATAATCCGAAAGTGGAAAGAACATCATTTCACCACAAACCAGCCACGACAAGGTGTTACCCGCAAGATTTCAGACAGGAAAGTGAAAAGAATTATCATAAGAGTTGTCCAAGAGCCATGGACCACCTGTGGAAAACTACAGAAAACCCTGGAATAAGAAAGTACAATTGCTTCAAAATAAAACCATAAGTAAATCACTCAATCTCCATGGGTTGTATGCATGCTCACCACACAAGACTCCATTGCTGAACAAAAGGCATGCTCAAGCGCTTTCAAAGTTTACTCAACACCATTTAGACAAATCTGAGAAATACTGGGAGAATATAGTCTGGTCAGATGAGATCAAAATGGAACTCTTTGGATGCCATAAAACACACCATGATTGAAGGCCAAAACGTACTGCAAATCACTCCAAAATCACCATACAAACAGTGAAGTTTGGAGGTGGGTACATCATGGTGTAAGACTGTTTTTCTGCATACAGTTCTGGTAGACTTCATGGAATTAAAGGAAGGATGAATGAACAAATGTACTGAGATATTCTTGAAAAAAATCTGTTGGCATCTACCAGGATAATGAAAATGAAAAGATGATGGATATTTCAACAAGACAAAGATCACAAAAATACAGCCAAGAAGTCTCTCAGTTGGTTTCAGAGAAAGAAAATAAAGCTGCTAAAATGGCTTAGGTTATCACCCGACCCGAATCCAATAGAAAATTTGTGGAAGGAACTAAAGCTCCGAGTTCATAGAAGGAGCCCACGAAATCTTTAGGATTTCATTTTTAGGATGCATTTTTTTTTGGGCTTCTCACCTTGGTCATTTTTTTCACTTGAAAGAGACGCTAGTTCACCATTGAAAGACTTTGTGGAAATAAAAACCATTCAACTCATCTTGGTCCTGTGGATTATTCATTACAACAGCACAGCCTGATATCATGTTATTGTCCAAATTAGTCAACTATCATGGAGGAGATAATTTTTAGGCATTCATATGAGTTATGTTTGCACACAACCTGCTCAAGTGAGCACCTTCCTTTTACTTTCCTTGCACCCAAAAGGTTAGCACCCTATGGTCTTGTGCACTTTTGTTCCCCTGCAGTTTTTCTACTTTTTTAGGTGTTACACTTCCATGGTCAGCCTGGACATATCTGCGAGATGGTTGTAGTTCTGTCTTTGTTACATTTCTGAATCACTTTTGCTACAGTATTGTGACTGAAAGCAAAGCTTTGCTGATTTTATTGCTGCCTTCACCTTTTTTGTTTAAAGAAATTATTTTCTCAGATCTTGTGATATTTCTCTTCCAAGTGGTGTCATTGCTGACAGCATGAAATGGGAAGGGGTTTTCATTCTTATGTATTGTCCTTTTAGAGTCAGATGTCTGATTAATGAATAATTAGACTTACCTCTGGTTGAATTCTTGTTAATTATAATTTAGCTTTACTCCTAAGACTGTCATTGGGGTGTATTTTTGTAACATGGTCTTGATTAAATTTGTTAGGAAAATTACTCTTTTGAGAGAGCAAAATAACAAAACTCATTTTCCATCAATGACCTACATAGTGTTTGTATATGGTTTTTCATAGTAAGAGTGAAGAGTAAAAAAAGCAGAAAGCTTCTTTTAGACTTTTTATCAAAAACCTTTAAGTCAATATTAGAACAGTGCTGGCACCACTGATCGAGTCCTCTCCTCCTTCCAGCAGGAACACCTGTGTGTTCACTTACCTGCCCTCGCTCTCGTGACATCTGTTTCATCCCTGGATCTGTGCACGGCACGCAGGTCTCCTGGGAGTGTGCATAGTGCAGACACGCGCTCCCCACCTCTTAAAGTGGCAGCATGGGTGCTTATGAAAATGTCCTCAGCCAATAGCTGGGAGATGACTGATATTTAAGGCACCCTCCCCTATTGGGAGGTGCCTTTGCAACTTTAGTTATCAGTGTAACCTTCTACCTAGTTGTAGGGTCCCTATACCTTTGCTCCCTGGACCTGATCCTGCCCTTCCTGTCTGCATCTGATCCTGTCCATCCTGTCTGCAACCTGTTCCTGAGTCCATCTTGACACTACCCAGTCCTGAGCCGGATCCACCTTGTCCGCACCTATACCGCTGTACTCACCTGTCCAATCTGAATCTGCCCCTGGGATCCTGTACCTGAGTCCATCCTGTATTCCTGTACCTAGACTGATCATACCTGCTCCAGCATCTATCTACCATCCGCATCCCTCCTGCTATCCGGTTCTTGGCCTGTCCTGCTTTCTTGCCCCGTTCGGGTCAGCTTCCTGGTCTCCGGGGTCTGTCCTGGAATAGCACCTAGGGTCCACCTGGGTTTATGTCTAACCACACGATCAGGGTCTACAGTTAAGAACCGAGTGGTCACTTAGTTACGCCCCCAAGCTCTCCCCGAAACGTGACACAGTGGTTCTCAACCCACGTGAGTAACAATCAACTACTATAGAGCTCCAAAGATATCCTAAATATTGAGATTCTTGTTACTTCTTCTGCAATCATTTTTTTAATAAATACTTCAAGAATATGTACCATACATTACCGTATAATATAAAACACTCTGAAAACAAGGAAAGTGTAATACGACATATGATTGTCTACTGTAACCCTTTTTTGCTAAAATAGTTAATTGCGTTTCACACAGTATATTTTTCTACAATAATGCTTTTTTTCTTCTTACCATATATTCTTTTAAAGCTGTCTCTTTAGCATTACTGTAATCCTTTATTTTGAAAAATTGCAAACTATCAACTTGGATATGACATAGAATGAGACAATGTTTGCTCTTACTTGGATGGCTCATTTAAAGACTAAAATAATATATCATTTGATATCCTCCCCTGAGTCTTAGGTTTAAAAATGACATTATATAAAAAGTAAGACATGTGGGGAAATGGCAGAAGAAATATACCTTGTAGTTAGGAAAAATGAAGTGCACAGGGAATAGATTTAGAACTAGACAGCTGATAAATGACAATTTATCATAAGCAAACATTTATTCTAGTAAATTTATGGCTTTATTTATTTTCATGTTTAATAAAAACAGGGCCGTCTTTGCCTCCATGCATGCAGACACCGATATA
The DNA here is from genome assembly GCA_009801035.1 of Oophaga pumilio. NCBI lineage: Eukaryota > Metazoa > Chordata > Amphibia > Anura > Dendrobatidae > Oophaga > Oophaga pumilio. The sequence goes on from VIAB01000416.1 coordinate 62,544, forward strand.
CAGGCATCAAATAATTACGAGACAAAGTGCACCCTCGGTAATCTGCACGTAACAACAACATATTCTGTTTTTACATCTAGTATCCCAATGCATGTTTTTCATGAAACGATACTAGGAACATTTCCAAGTTTGCCTCATTTTCAGGTACGGCAAAGATATATGAATACAAAACAGAGAGTAACCTCACATCCCTAGTTGTTTCATTTCCCCCTGTTTATTTTAGAATTATGGATAAAAGCAGATTATGTGAATGCCTAAAATACATGTTTTCGTTTTTATTATAATAAGGTCATGCAGTGGAGATAGGCCAGGATTTCTTGACTCCAGGTCATCATTAGAGAACACAACTTATCTGAATATACTGTAGATTTAGCCCTTGAAATGGTACCATGGGTGTTCGAGAAGAGTATGTTATACTCATAGGAGAATCCAGCTACAATCTACTGCGAAGAGATGAAAAGACAGTGAATTCATGTTGCCTTATTATATAGCTGCTCCGTATTCATCAGGCCTGGGGTATCAACTTATCTCTTCCAAACCTTTGATCTTTACCACATACTAGTGGGAATTTAACATTATTTTAAACAGTTGTTTTTTTATTGTATTTTGAGACAATATCATCTAAATAGATTACAAAAATAGCTTACATTCTAAATTTAAGTGACCCTCTGCTCCAGGAACAACATTTTACATGTGATGGGGTATATGGAGTAATATTGTATGGTGCCACCCGTGGCATGGATTTGCTATTTTGGGGTCTTCTATTGCTTCAAAATGGCAAGAGTGATTCTCAAACCACATTTAGCTTATAGTCACTGTGCTTGGGAGATACTCCTCCATGAGAAGAAATGGCCACTCTAAGAGCAGTGGAGTGTCTCAGACTAACAATGCAAAGTGTGCAAGGCTAGCTTGAGATGCAAAATTTTGTGACAACACAAAGCGGACATTAAAATGGAAATTCCATATCAGAGAGTTGCACAAGAGGGTCACTAGTTAAAATTACTCCATATATCTGACAACATATCAAATATTGGCCCTGGACTGAAGGGTCACTGTTGTGAATATGCTGGAGGCGGCTTCTGAGCTGGGACTCCCTCCGGTGGTTGCTGAGGGTAATGAACTGATTACCGAATGGCCTTCAGCTGGCGCTGAATGGTAGGATATAAGTGGCCTGAGTTCCCAGCAGCCTTGCCGGTTATCAATTGTTCCTGCTGGTCTTGCTTGAAGCACTGCTAGTTTCCTGCTCTCCTTCAGATAAGTGTTTGCTGTTTATTTTTCCTCTGTTTGATTTTCTCTGCTGGTTTGCTGCTTGCAGTGACTGCAGCCTGTCCCCTTTTGGGGTCTGGCGCTGCAATTGTGCTCCGTTTGTGTCTGCACTTTTGCTTTGCTCCTTTGTTACTTTTTATTTGCTGAATAGCGTGTTGTTACACCAGAGATCTGATTTAGGTGGATGAGATCGTGTGATCTCAGGTTTTTTGGCAATCAGAAGTGTTGGTATTTTTGTTAGGGTTTTTTTTGGATTGCAGTCAGAATTCTTTCCTGTACTTTTCTGTCTAGACAGATTGGGCCCCAGCGTTTGCTCATTCTATTTTCTGTCTGTGTCCGTGCTTTCTTCTTGTCTAACCGCCATTACATGTTTGGGGGCTTCCTATTTTCTTTGGGGATCTGCTCCGGGGCAGATAGCTTTCATCTTTCTGCCTTAAGGTGTAGTTATCTCTCAGGCTGTGACGAGGCGTCTAGGATCACCGTAGGAACGCTCCATGGGTACTTCTAGTTGTGTGGTTAGTTCAGGTTACTGCAATCCAATAGGTTCCAGCCTCTCTAGTGTATTACCGCTTTTGCTATTTTTTGCTATTTCTCCTCAGTTACCGAAACATAACAGGTCACTTTAAGAAATGTATCAGTCATCAGAATTATTTAATCATTTTCAAGTGATGAAAGATAGAAGATTTTCCAGACTGTTTACAAATTGAAAATATTCGGAAGCTTTATTACAAAGATAATAAAAATGACAATCCCAGTACATCCAAAGAACTTAATTTTTTTTTTATGTGCTTGAAACTAAAACTAAGTCCTTATTCATTGCCTTAATTTTAGCCTGAAACGCGAAGTAAAATTTACATATACTTTGGATGTACCGAGACTCATTTTTATTACCTTTGGAATATATATTTTCAGTTTGGAAACTGGCTGGAAAATCTTCAAACTTTGATCTTTGACCACGTCAAGACGTAATGGTGTTTCCATTCCTGGTACCATTGGAAGCCTTATCCAGGGTGAGCTGGTTCACACATGTTTTGATGATTTTCAGTAACAGCAACATATGAGATAAAGTCTGAAATGTACACCCATATTCAGACTACAACTCTTAATATTTTCAAATGTCTTATAGTGTGGGCAGCTCTTAAAAATCTTCATGAAAAGTCCAATGCATCTAGATGCATGGAAGTGGTTAAGATCTGAAAAAAATCCAATTCATCTAAATGCTGACATTTTTTCTACATGGAATTTAACTGGCTGCGCGAATTTAGGGCTTTTGCTATGTTGATGTACATATGTTAATTTTTAGATACAATCTGCTCCAGCTTGCTTGCATAAAACTTAAAGAAGCCCCAACATAAATTTCTATTTTTCCACCAATAAAAGCAATTATTGTAACGTATAAGTGTTCAGATTTACACCAAAGCAAATACGAGCAAATTATCAAACTCATAAAAACGGCAGTAATCCCTTTCTTTTTTCTTAGCAATTGTCAAAATGGCTGTAAACGGTTTCCTGAAACAATGAACTAAATCAAAACTGACTGTAAAGTAAGGTATTACCGGCAAACGGTAACTCATGCCTTCCTGCTTAAAACAGCGATGAAAGAGTTAGCTATCAGTATCCCGTTGCTCTCTAAGCACTGCACTTGTCCTTCCAGCGGTGCATGCAGCTCTCCGTCAAATTTATTAGGCATGTAACCTTTCAACGCGCTGCTCGCTGTGACTCTTCATCAACTGACATGCCAATAGCAATGGAACCAAAGAAAATATATACCATGCAGTGACAGTGATAGGAGTAGGTAGCTGGACTTTTCTGCTAGAGTCACATTGGAAATCTGCATTACTGCACCATGTCTTCATATACTGTAGATGGTTCCACTACTCAACCAGACAACCCAAACCTAGACCGGATGTCCACTACAGATGTCAATGTCATTTTCTGGTTCATTAAATATTTTAGATCTTATATAGAGATCACAATATGAGAAATTTGACTACAAACATAAATTGCAACACCCTGTGTTGTTCCCATTGTAGATTCAGTACTAATTTCAATGCTTTATTATGCAGTCAAACATATAGCAACATTTTTATTCAAGGTATCATGTAAAGTAATACCAGACACCCACAGGAAAATTTAAGATACAGCTCCGGGTCTATGCTCATTGGTGTGTCATTCATTATGAATCAGATGTACTTGGCTGCTATAAGACAGAAGAGAAGTCCAGGTTTTGTATTAATTCCCTTTCATTTTTTACACCCTCCTGTTGACAATACTGTAAAAGATAAGGTCGCTGACCATCATTCTTCTTGGTTACACATGTATAACTAATAATAATGATGGTTGAAAGTTGAAAGAGAACCTGTCAGGTCCCCCGTGCCCCCAGAACCACCAGCAGGTCTGTCTGTCTACCTAAATTCCCTGCTTAACAGTCCCTTTATTACATTTGACACATTTAGATCTCTAGAAAACATGTTTATAAAGTATGTTTATGAAATGTAGATAAACCCTTTGACTGGTCAATGAGGCATTAGTTTCCCCAGACTAGTTGGCACACTGGAGTGGGATAACTTTCTTAAAAAAATAATCAACATGGCCAATGATTTGTAAAGCTACATTTGGATACATTTGTAGTGTTACCAAAACGTGCAATCTCAGTGAGTGCAAGTGTCCCAGAAGGCACTGTATAAATCAAGAAAATGATAAAAACTATATATGCTAGGACAGAAATCGTGATTAC
>VIAB01000416.1:80270-92986 GCA_009801035.1 Oophaga pumilio
TCCAAACTTTTGGTCTGTACTGTATATACATATATATATATATAGCATGCTGCAATGGAAATCTGTCAGCAAATATTTGTTATGCAATCAGAGAGCAGTATTATGTAGAGACTGAAAACCTGATTCCATGGATGGGTCACTTACTAGGTTGTGTGTTGTGTGTTGCTCTCTCAATAAAGCCATTGTTTTAGCAGGAGGAGATCACCTCTACAGGACTAGGTGTTTCCTACAGTACTGCTCTGTGTAATGACACCCCCACCACTGATTAGCGTCTTTCAGCTTATGCACAGTGTACACAGAAAGCAGCCAATCTATGATGTGGACAGGGTTCAGAATTTTAAGCACTGCTAGATCTGCAGCAGAGAACATGTAGATTGTATCCAAATAATTGCCTACAGAGCAGCAAGGGACACATCACTGGAATCAGCGACTCTGGCCCTACATCATACTGTTCTCAGATTAAATACCTGGTGATAGATTTCATTTATACTTGAGACTAGCATAAACAGCAATGCCCAAACATACTATTAGATCTCTGTAGCGTCTGGACATACGAGCATTGTAATCCCAGGTTATTATCAGAACGCTCGCCTGGCTAAGATGGGCTTTCTTGATAATGCCATTATATACTTATGCATTATCTAACATAATCTTTAAATTCGCAGATAAGGTGGTATGTCACTTTAAGTCTGCAGCTTTCAGAGCTATTGTTGACACTGCAATTCCTATAGCAAGAATAGGAAATGATTGTAGAGGTTCGGAAGACAAAGTTTTTAATTTATTAAAGAGAAGAGGAGATCTCTTCCCCGGAATGTCTTGCCTGGCAGGAACATTCATTCATCTTGGTTTTCCACTTTACACTAGCAGTCCTACATATTACTTCTTAGAAGCTTACAAAATCTGAATGCAGTCCCATGTGTTAAGCATCTCGCAGAAGGGATGAAAGGTTTATCCTGCACAAACTTCTCAAAATGAGCTCCTTGGCCTCGCTAACCTCTCGCCCTCTAGCTACGCATGTCTGAGCTGTTCAGCGCTAATTAGCTTTTTCTAACAAGGAATAAAAAGTCAGAGCCAGCATGGGGGTACATGGGCAGAAGAAAATAACGCTAATGAAAGGATTTCTTCTCATTCTCTCTAGCAAATATAAAGCTGCTCATTTTTCCGAAGAACTGAACAAAAATGCCACCGAGTTTAAATTCGAGAATGGGGGAAAAACCTGAATAAGTCAATACACTTGTAATACAAAAGAAGGAATTGAGGGGGAAGAAAATCCCCGCCGCTGTCATTGTGAAATTCCATAGATCTCTTCAAGGGTCTTCTCAAACATCTGTCCATATAATAATTCCAATAAAGGTAAAAAATATATTATTGTTCTTCTAACTGTGGTCAATTAAATTATTTCCAGCATATCCGATGTAGATCAGTATGTGATTCATTACAGCACAGGTGCTCATTACAAAGACGTCCCGATGAGAGGAAAAGATCAGAGCCAACACTTACTGAAGACAGACAAAGGAGCTAACGTCTGATAAATGTTCCCCTGGCTCTGCTATTTATCTGTAGAGCTCAACCCAAAATGAAAGCACTTGTTTGAGCTTTTCATAGCAAAGCAGTGGCGTTTTATTAAATATGGAAGGCCACCTTGTGGTCCTCTGTAAGTATGGGAGGCTTTGGCCACGACAAAGGTTCTGTAGCCAAAAATTGCTCTATAAAGGTGAATGAGGTCGTATTATGACCGGCCAGGTGCAAGCAGTCGCAAAAAGTCACAACCAGTTGGGTCCTTTGTGATCTTCTTGTCGAAGTAGGTCACCTGCATTATGCCGCGATGCAGCAATGGCATGGAGCAGTCTTCTGCACATGACCTGTGTCACACCCTAAGGGCTCATGCAGACTTCCACGGATCTCCGGCTGATGACGGACTGCAATGCACCGACTGGTCTCGGGTTTCCTGACCTGATCATGATAGCCTCATAGAAATATATGAAGCGATCATATGAGATTCATGAACCCTAAGTTGGCGTATAGCCCCAACCCATAGGGTAGAAATATAAATCTGTAATTGTGTCACATACAAATAAAATATTACAATCATTCAAAACCACATCCAGTTTGGTATTAGTAATGTCACTGAAGGGAAACTGAATTTCATGGCTTTTTCCTTAGTTCTTTGTGGTGCAGACAGCAATATATTTCTATTATTTGTGTGCTGGGACATCTTTAATTAAACTTTCCCTGGCACTGTGTGTTTTCTGTGCTTTGATCTCTGGGTACACTGTGCCGCCACTATGTGCAGCATCTCACTGTTATTGAATTAAAGGGAATCTGACAGCTCTTACTTCCTGCAGCAGAAAGTGGTTAGAGAAATGATACTGTTATGTGTCTTTTACTTTTAAGCATAGCAGCTTTGAAAACTTTTCAGAATGTTTTAGGGTACGTGTACAAAATGTCCACAATGATTTTGCAAGAATCGTTAAGGAAATCTGGCAGATTTTGGTGCAGATTTACTTGCTGATTCTGCCTGAAGAAAACTAAGGTGCGCCAAAGATAAAAGATCCTTCTGTGGTCCACCTCGGCCTCTGTGCCACTGATCTCTTGTCCCATGTCACCACTGCAGCCTGTAATTGGCTATAGCAGTTACAAGTGCAGGAAACAGTGTGTACAGAGTGCACTAAGGAACCACAGGGTCTTGGGAATGCCGGAGTAGCTGAGAAAAGGGTTTTGCTTTGTTCTTTTAAACTTTAAAGGAAATTTGTCAGTAGGATCATCCCTCCTAAGCCATCTATATGCATAAAATGAAGGAGCAGATGGGTTGTTCTGCGCTGCCGTGAAAGAATGGAGAATGTCAATCCAGTAGTAAGTGGTTTATTTGTCAACGTGTTTCAGACATACAGCCTTTCCATCAGGACAACCATGAACGTGGTTGATCGTGGTTGTCCTCATAGAAAGGCTGTATACTTTAAAATGCGTTGACAAATAAATCACTTATTCCTCGACTGTCATCCTCCATTCTCTCATGGCAGCACAGAACAACACATCTGCTTCTTCATTTTATGCATTCATCTTCCCATGGGTCTGCAGCAGACGTAAGCGATTTAAGTAGTTGTGTGCACACAACCGAATCAGGTGAGCATATTTTGTGCATTTCTGTTTATATTACTACACAGATGATACCATATTTGTGCTCTGTTTTCTTCCAGCTTTTTCCTTCTCGTAAGACGTCTATATGGGCATGAAGGTCATAGGAAGCTGATTAAAATGATTCTTTGATATCTGCATTCTGATGACTTATTCCAGGGAAATCCATGTTTTTCTTAATATGTAAATGAGCTGTTAGGATCTATGGACCTTCATAAGAATCTGCCTCCAGAGCTTATTTTAAAGAAAAGGAGATTACCAGTGTGAGACATGTAATGACTGACAGTCTGCTCTCCTGATCTATGTCTCTCACTGGTTACACCTGCTTTTATTTAAAATAAGCTCTGGAGGCAGATTCTCAAGGAAATCAATATCTGGTCCATAAAACAAAGCAACTTATTTGCATATTAAGAAAAACATGAATTTCTCTGGAATAAGACATCAGATCATAGATATCAAGGCATCATTTTAATCAGCTTTGCATGACTTACGTGGACATATAGACGGCTTAGGAGGATTCATCCTACTGACAGATTCCCTTTAAAATTAAAAGATAAAAAATTTCTGAGTTACAGATTTTGATGCTTTTCTGTTGTAAAATCCATAAAAAATTTTAAGGTAAACTTTGATCTCCCACCTGATCTCTCAATCCCAGCTAATTGAGTTTCCGCAGTTCATGGGCCAGTACTGCCAGAATGGAGTCTTATGTATTCATCATATGCAGAATCTTTCCTGCCTTCTGGTTGGAAGCTTTCTAAATATTAGGGTACCATCACACTCAACGACGCTACAGCGATCCCGACAACGATACGACCTGGCAGGGATCGTTGCTGCGTCACTATGTGGTCGCTGGTGAGATGCCAAACAGTCAGATCTTCCCAACGACTCAGCAACGATACGGCGACCCATAGCGACCTGTGTAACGATGTGTCGCCTATGTGTCTCGGTTCTGAGTCGACAACGAGGTCGTTGGTAAAAGTTGTCCAACACACCGATGCATGCTACCCAGCAGAATCTCAACGACCAAAGAAAGGTCCAGGCATTTTTGACATGACCAGTGATCTCACAGCAGGGGCCTGGTTGCTGGTATGTGTCAAACGTAGCGAGATCGCTGCTAAGGTCACTGTTGCATCACAAAACTTGTGACTCAGCAGCGATCTCGCTAGCCATCTGTGTACGGATGAAATCTGTTAATCAGCAACTAAAGGACAGGGGATCTTTTATATATAAAAAAAAACATTGGATGCTTTCATGTTAGTGCTCACATAAGTAACAGACTACTGAAATAAGCATGTCTGTCACTCCTCAGAGGACACATAACAAAGCTGACAGGTTCCCTTTAATCTGTGATATGCTATGACATCACTGCACATTACTGCATTGTGACATCACTGTGTAATATCTCTGTACCATGACATCACTGTGTGTAATATCTCTGTGCCAGGACATCACTGTGTGTAATATCTCTGCGCCATGACATCACTGTGTGTAATATCTCTGTGCCATGACATCACTGTGTGTAATATCTCTGTGCCAGGACATCACTGTGTGTAATATCTCTGCGCCATGACATCACTGTGTGTAATATCTCTGTACCATGACATCACTGTGTGTAATATCTCTGCGCCATGACATCACTGTGTGTAATATCTCTGCGCCATGACATCACTGTGTGTAATATCTCTGTGCCATGACATCACTGTGTGTAATATCCCTGTGCCATGACATCACTGTGTGCATTATCTACAGTATGTGCAAAGTTTTTTTTCTGTAACTTCTTTTAAATGTTGTGGTCTAGGTTAATAATTTTTAATCTTTTTATTCAATAAGTATTACTCCTTGTGATTCTTTTAAACGGATTCAAATCACAAGAAATCAGCACAAATACAGGATTTGAAAATGCACTTTATATTTTGGCCAGACTGTCCCAAGCTATCTGACATGTCCTTCAGTGCACTATTTTTTTTCTAATACTATCATTATAATACTGCACATGGAAGTTAAAAACCTACAAAAAATATTGTGCAATAATGACAATACTAAAAAGTATATAAAATTAATATATTTTATTGAACAGAAATTATTAAAATATATAACAGCTGTATAAAAAATCTGGAGCACATACAGTATAATAACAGTTGTAGGCAATCAATAATTAAATTCAACGAACACCATATGGACACACCAAAAATTCATATAAATATTAATATTATTAATAGGACATCCACGGTCATAAATAAAACAATAAAGTGATAAAGCAATTCATGCAAATAATTTAAGTAAAAAAACTTTGCAAAAAGTTCATATAAAAAGTGCAAGAGTGCTGAAAGTGCATAATTGGTTGTGACCTTAATAAAAATAAATAATTACACACAGTGCAAAAGATTACCAACAATAAGTAAGTTTTTCTACTAAAAAATACATGGTAAGAAAAGTGCAAAAAGTGCAGCAATGTGCAAAACCTGGTTGCTAAGGCCTCTTTCACACATCCGTTTTTTTGTGTCAGGCATAATCCGTCGAACACCTGAAGGGACGGATCCGGCGCTGAAATGAAAAAACTGATGCAACGGATCAGTTTTTTTTGCTGGATCCGACCTGAACTTTTGAACCCGGAAAAAGAGGGTTTTGGATGTCCGGAGACAGTGGAAAATGTAGTAGTAGTAGTAGTAGTAGTAGTAGTCCCTGATTTCCAGAATCCGGATCAGACTTTTGACGGATTGCACAAAAATCTGATCCGGTTCCATTGACTTGTATTGTTTCCGGCCGCCTGATGCGCCGCTTCAGGCAATATCAGGCGGGTCCAGCAAACAAAAAAAACGTTACATGCACCGTTTTGTCCGGCCGCCGGATGGTACATTTCCGCCGGCTCCGGAAAAAACACGGATACAACGCAACGACATCAGGCACGATCCGGCGCTAATGAAAGTCAATGGTAAAAAAAAACGCATCCGGTACCAGATCCGTTTTTTTAACAACACGCCGGATCACGCCTGAAGTCAAAAAACAGATGTGTGAAAGAGGCCTAATAAGGCAATCCCAAACAAAAAGTAATGACACACATAAATACCACACAACTAATGACTGGGAGAAATTAAAAGGCTGTATTAAATGAATGTAATATACAGCACTAAGGTGCTATGGTGCAAGAAATAAGAGTAAGAGACCTATAAACATGTGCTGCCAGGATCCCTACGTACGTTTCGGCATTTAAGCCTTCTTCCAGGGGGCCCCTGTGCTGTTATTATATGTGCTCCAGATTTTTTATACAGCTGTTATATATTTTAATAATTTCTGTTCAATAAAATATATTAATTTTATATACTTTTTAGTATTGTCATTGCACAATTTTTTTGTAGGTTTTTATGTGTCTTTGTGCTTGACATTATTTTATGTACAATTGGTTTTGTGTTTTGATTTTGCACAGTTAGTAGAATCACTCTTAAAAGTACTTGAATCCAAGGGAATTTCACAAGGGTCTGATTCAGAAGACTGTCTCTATTGGCGAAAGGATTTATTTCATACAGAATTGAAAATACAGAAAGCCCTTCAAGTTGAAGGCCATCTCCAGAGCAACGCTCCTGCAGTAAAGAGAGCAACAAAACTTTTGTGTCCCAGTGGACAACACAATATGAGCAGAAGGGCCAAAAAGCTTTATCGTCATGGAAACATGGCTTCTCACATCCAGCTTCTTAGAAGATTTTGGACAGGCAAGAGAGGTGCTCAAGCTTCAAATCAGCAAGGAAAATGTCTAACTTACCCACTTGTGTAAAGCTGATTCCGAATCAGCCCCAAAGTTGATTGTTTAAAAGTACACTATGAAAAATATGGAAAAACAGATGCAGGTCTAGCATGCTCATGATATGTTAGTCTTACACATATGGGGTTGCATGCAAACTATAAAAGTCTTAGATCGAAATACAAAGACAATGACGAACATGAAGAATTACTGACAAGACATAATCATCTTGATGTTAAAGGTAGTAAACGCAGTTGTTGATAATCAAGGCACAGATATCTGTAGGAAAGAAAGCTCTTTTTCCAGAACAACGTCTGGACATTCTGTACTAAAGTTGATAAACATTGGAAATGGATATTCTGTCCTCTGTGCACACCATGTACTTTGTGGTGTCCAATTTGAGAGGTAGCAATATAAAGTCCCATATCACAGTAATTTCACAGACCCAAAATAGATAATGTAACCACAAAGGATTATACTCATAGTATTAATGAGAGCTCAGTGATCTCAAATCCTAAGAAAAATAATAGTGCCAAATAACGTCCATTTCCAAAAGTGCTCACTGTTCCTGCTCTAGAGTTTCTAACTTCACTTTTTATTTTTTCTAGACAGATCACCAAAAATTCACGGACAGACTTTTTTACAGACACATTGGAAAACCATAATAAATCATTATGATTATTACTGATCCATGTTTACAGCCCATAATTCTGATTTGACATCGGCTGCGTTCACTGTAAACTGCAAAATGATGATAATTACAGTCAACGCAATTTATATAAACTTCTCCAGCTTCAAAAAAATCACGGATACATTACATTTTTTTATGGACGGGACAAAAAAGTGTCCTTTTTTATGGGCTGTCCTAGAATTTTTGATCAGTTGGCAACCTGTCAAGATCCCACCCCCTGAAAATCTGCATGTTAGATGCTTTTGCCTACTCTGTCACCCATGAATACGTCCTGTAGTTTTGTAATGACAGGTCGCACATGCTCAGTAGGTACCTGATATTCTTTACAATTCTTCTTTACAGTTATGCTCTTCTTACTCTGCAGTAGATGTCAAAAGTACAGTTATTCCATTCTCGATACACAAGGTGGGCATGAGCCTTGTGTGCCTGCTCCTGTCAAAGGAGGAATTCCTATTCTCCTCCTTTAGTGTGCAACTCTGCTGTATGAAATGATGTGGCCAAGTAAACCAACAATAATTTTTCTCATTAAAAGTATGAATATTTCTGTCCATATTTGCTGTAATAGATGCATTTAAACAGCAGCCAATCATTTTTTAAATAGTTCTGGTAACATGAATGGTTGCTGAGGGCAACAAAAAGGTTTTGTTCCTAACAGAGAACACACAGGGGTGAATATATCTAGAACCCATAAGAACGGAGAATTAGAAACCATTACAGGGTGGTAGGGATGGAAAATAATTACATTTATTGATATGAGATTAGAAATTATGCCCAACACCATGTCTCCTCCTCTTTGGCCACGAGCAGATGACAGAGCATATGGGGGGAGTAGATAATTTGATCTTTGTAGGGGGAAAGCAGGGAGTTTGGAGAAGAAGCAGGTGGTTATGGGAAATGTAGTCACATAGCCAGCAATGGCTGTCCACATCACCCTGTGAGAGAGACACAATTATGGATAAGAAGGAGCCAGAAAAAAGATATAAGAAATTTGCCAGCGAGAATCTGAAGGCATAGTTGAGTTACTTTACAGAGATACTCAGACTATATTGAGTTTGAGAAAAAAAACTGATTTGGGTATAACCCTTTAAGCCCCATTGCATCTATGGGTGTAACTGTTCTGAGCAGGACTGCTAGGGTGTGGAGGAAGATCAGAAGCTGAGCTTCCGCCACATGCAGCAAGTGTTGACTATATCACATAGCTGGTATCTGTGCCTAAGGCCCCCGTCTCACATAGCGACACACCAGCGATCCCGACAACGATCAGGATCGCTGGTGTGTCGCTACATGATCGCTGCTGAGCTGCCAAACAGGCAGCTCAGGCAGCGATCAGGACAGCGACGCTGCGGGTAACGTCGCCTAGTTACCCGCAGTGTACATTGGATACCAGCGCACTGATGCAGAGAGCTGGTAACCAAGGTACACGTTGGGTTTCCAGGCGCTGTGCGGTGGCTGGAAACCCGACGTGTACCTTGGTTACCTGGAGATGGCTGGTCTCCTGCCTGTCACATGCAGCGATGCGTGCCTGCCAGCGGGAGACCAGCAATCAAAAAAATGTCCTGACATTTCTGACACGACCAGCGAGTCACAGCAGGGGCCTGATCACTGGTACGTGTCAGACATAGCGAGATCGCTGCTGAGATCGCTGTTTAGCAGTGATCTCGGTAGCGATCTCGCTATGTGAGACGGGGCCCTTAAGAGACTCAGCTTCGGCCATGACTGTTAACCATCTACAAAGAGCTGTGAATTACTAACAACAGCATTTTAATGATGCGTTTAATAGGTTACCATGACAGACGTTGCCATCCAGTTATTCCTCTGAAGGTCAGCTACAGGCTGAGCATCAAAGGAGAACATAATTTATACTATAGCTTGCAAAACTGTAGTTTTATGGTATATAGTAAAAGTGATTGGATGATGGCAGTGCAAGTCCCCAAAGGGGCGGGAAAAATAAAGTACAAAGTAAAAAATCAAACAATTAAAATACATAAAAAATACATAAATATTCGAAAACTCTTCCTCCCCTCATTAAAAATAAAGAAATAAAAAAAATATACATGGATTCTGTCTGTCTGTAAAAATCCAATTTGTCATAATATGGAGCTAATTAACATGTATGTCCTTACTTTACATTGTAAAACCGTGCTGACAAGTTCTCTTTAAATAAAAGTGATCACACTGACCTGGAGAATCATGTTGCCGGTTATTCTTACCATTTTATGAATGCCATAAAAGCAAAACTCAAAATACAATGGTAGAATTGCATTATTTTCTCCATTTCATACTACTTGTTTTTTTTCCCATTTTTCACTGCTTATTATGGTCAAATAAATGGTGTAATTTAAAACTGCAACTTGTCCCGCGTAAAAAAACAGAACATGGCTACGTCAAAAGAAAAGTAATAGAATTATGGCTTTTGGAAGAAGGGGATGAAAATGCCTGGTTTTGAAGAGGTAAAGGTTTTTTTTTGCCTCTATCTCACTGAAGATTGCCGAATCCATGCACACTATCAGGTTTCCATTCTAACTGCCAGTTCGAGCAGTCATCATAAGACTGCTCATATGCAGTTTGCATACTAGACTAGTATACTAGACTAGGTTCCCATCCACTTCTCCCTAGAATATTAAGACAAGCAGGAGTTTCCTAGATGGTACATGATTGCAAGTGTTCAAATGCTCCCAGGTTTATTCACAAGTGGTCAAGCTCAAGCTGGTGAACAAAGCTTCAACAGTCTGAAGACAGAAAAAGGCACTGTAAAAATATGTTTAGCATAGAAAATCCCTTTAAAGTAGACAATATGTTGTCTTCCATGGGTTTCTAAAAGACCTATTGATTTTTCCACTGTGCCACAATAACCAAATGTTCCCATTTCCTAAAGAAGACCTGTCACCTGCTAAAAAGAATGAGTTAAATACCTTGCAAAAATCCCTTATCTCCCTTGATTCGTCACTATTTTGCATTTGTGTTTCTTTCCTCCATTGCAAACAAGCTCACATTTATTACTTTTGGAGCTCAATATGTGAAATATCTGCTTGTAGTGCAACTGGGCGTTTCTTCAGACTCTTTGGGGTGCGCGCATTCATCCCTCCCTTCCAAAACGCTATCACAGTTCGGCATCTGATTTAATATTCTAAGAGACTGCCAACTGTGATTGGCAGAATTTGAGAGGAAGGTGTGAAAGCACGTTCTTAGAGAAGATTCTGAAGCAATACCCAGTTGAGATACAAGCAGAGATTTCACATAATGCACTTTAAAAGCAACAAATGCGGAAATCTCTATAGAGCAATGCAGTGCAAAGTGGATACAAAGCAGCAGAATCTAGGGAGCTCAGGGATATTTACAAGGTATTCAACTCAAATTTTTTTGAGCTAGTGAAGGTCCGCTTTAAATCGTCCTTCCCCATGTGCTCAACAATTGTAGGTAATCACAGAATGGTAGATGTGAGAGATGATCCAGACCATTCAACATTTTGGAGTCTAAACATGTGTTATCAATGCCTTTCTAAAAGGAGTTCAGGTAAATCTATTATCTGAAATCACTAATTAATCACTGTGGGAATAATGAACAGTTGAATGCTACAACTCGCTGTTATTCTATTAGGACTTGGAAAGATTTTGAGGCAGGCAGGAAAACAAAAATAAATGTAGGCAGCATATAGGCAGATATAACAACTGGGCAGATGCTCTATACAGCTGGAGATCTGATCTCACAGCATGGTATTCAGCAACCATGAGGCTCCATGGTCTCCATGTCACCCATTATCTGCCAGTTGGCATGTTTATCATGTTGTGGGCAGCCCTATGCTCTCGATGTCAGCTTTTGCATATTCTATCTGTCCTATATAGTATATACAAGAATTTTATGTTCACCAACTAACGCATTTCTATATTGCCGGAATATTCTTCTAATTATTCCGGCATTATTATTTAATAAATATATTTGTAGTGGAAGTTATCTTTATGAACCTATAATGAGAATGAAGTACTGTTTTGTGAATAGAGCCCAGAGTAATAACAGGCTGATATCAGTGTTGGCTTAGCAATGGGCTCTGGTGTGAACTGCTGTGAAGATGATAGATCATCATTTAAAGATGAGGTCGCATAAATCATAGCACCTAAGCAAGTTCCTCCCAAGGGCAACAACCTGCCTGTAGTTATAACAGTTACCCTTAATCATGGCACCAGACTCATTCTTTTTCATTAGGTCGCTGAATGTTTGTTATCTGTACCTGGCTAAAAAAGCACAGAGTGTGGCCTGGAAGTGTAAAAGCAGTGTATGAGAAATCTCCCTTATATGTTTATGGAATCAGTAAAAAAGTCAACACTTATTATAATAACAAACACATTTGGGAATAGTTATCCGACCGGAACCAAGAAAAGGAGAACAATTTGGGAATAGTTATCCGACCAGACCCAAGAAAAGGAGAACAGTTACTCATAGCAGAGGTCCGCTAAAAAAATCAAGATGGACACAGGGATGAAGTGCTCCAAATTTTCTTTTGCTCCAGCTTTCATAAATCTCCTGGAAAGTTCTTTATATGGGTTCCACTTTTCAAAAGGAGTAAAGTACCACATTCTATAGATTGAAGGTTCAATGTTGGAGAACCAAAGAACCAATGTAATTGCTATTTCAAACCTTTCACCTATATCAAACCTAGTTGATATACCACATTCATTGGAAACTGAAATATATATATATTGTAGGGGTTGTACTCGCTCAGGTGCGACGGGAGGCTATCAGGAGGCATGTTCCTTTAAAAAGTTCATGGGGTTTATTGCTTCACAAACCCACAAAGCAAAACAGAAAAGAAATAGCCTTTAACTCAGGCAAAACAGAGTACAAATGTCCAGTACTTCAGGCTCGGTCCTGGAGCCTCAACACACACAGGAGGCTTCCACCTCCCCACATACAGACCCTGTGTTAAGCAGTAGCCTACCTTATATAGCTATAACCACAGCTAAGAACATATCACATGACTAGTCATGTGGTAGTGACATCACCACAGGTCCTAAAACACATATAGAGGTATGGTGAGGCCCCTACCCAGGGCTGAGGTACCTGGGCAGCCCGACCCTCCAGTCTCTCAGTGCTGCCCGTAACCTGGACCCAAGTCTATTAAAAGACCCCTTAGTGCTTACGTGCACTAAAGAAAACACT
>VIAB01000416.1:93458-124528 GCA_009801035.1 Oophaga pumilio
TACACATGTATAAATGTATATATAGATCTCCCTCTCTCTCTCTTTCTATATATATTTATATACACTCATGCAAATGTGTGCAACGCGGCTCCATAGAGTGCTGCATGAAGCATTGGCATAATGTAATGAAGGTGCTCCCAAAGAGCAGTCCAAAAGTTCAAAAGAAAAAAAGCAGTAGCAGTGGCATTGCTAGCACCAAAGATCTTTGGAAGTACATATGCCCCAAACTTCTGGCCAGGTGCCCAAATCTCGTTGAACTGTATCGGCCTCAACGTGAAGACGATATAGCTGGATTCTGCCCCACCACTTTCGATTCTGTAGATTGGTGCCTAAGACCTATAAGACATCAGCATCTTGGCCATTCTTTTTTGTGGTAGGTGGCACAAAGGTGACATTATTACTTAAGGGTACTAATACTTCCTAAATGGGAAACTTAGTGGGCATTTTTACTGGGTTAGGGGGCACAATGGTTGGCTCACACTAAGCACTGGCAACCCACACTACACCACTGTCCACATGTACCAAGATACATTCTACATAAAGAGCCAGGTGGACTGTTTATTTCTTATCGGATTGCTTTGTATGCTTTATTTTGAAAAGAAGCATGTAGAGTTACTTTAAAGATGGCTCTTTCCAAAATGGAGGCAGAAGGTTGCGTAAGCCCAAAAGACTAGAGTTTTATTTTAATTACCAGTTAATTGACTGTGAATTATCCTGCTTGACACCTTCTAATAACCCTCTATTTATATATTTTACTCACATATATAGCGTCATTAATCCCACAGTGCTTTACAGACATTATCATCACTGTCCCCAATGGGGCTCACAATATAGAATCCTTATCAGTATGTCTTTGGAGTGTAGGAGGAAACTGGAGAACCCAGAGGAAACACATGCAAACACGGGGAGAACATACAAACTCCTTGCAGATGTTGTTCCTAGTGGGATTTGAACCCAATACCCCAGCGGTGCGAAGCAATAGTGGTACCTACTGAGCCACCATGCTGCCCTTGTATCCAATGTTATTTAAATTAACAAACTTACCGCCAATCAGAGCTGGTGTTTCTCGCACTGTCACACAGATGACAGCATGGAAAACACCAGCGGTTTGGGCCCCCCATTCATTTTAGTGGGGTCCGGGTCTGGGTTTGATGCCAAGTACCGTTCTAGTACCTGAACCAACCTTTTTTTAAAATGTTAGTCGAACCAACCAGACCCAAACATCCACGGGTTTGCTAGTCTCTACTTTCAAGTACCGTTGTAAAATAATGACCAAATACTTAACGGGTGCACATGGCTTTATACTTATCCGCCATCTTCACCCACCTTTTGGTGCTTCTCTGGTCCTGCGGAACCATCTAGTGAAGGCAACTTCTGACTGGGAAGGAGTCAAATGTAACAGTCACAAGTGCTCAATACAAGTCTATGAGAGCAAGATCGAGGCCAGAATGAGTCTCTCATAAACTTGCATTGAAAAGTGATCTGCGGCTCATCCAGCAAAGACTTTATTGATCCTGAAGATAACAAACTGCTGGAGACTGACTGGAGTGGCACTGACAGAAGGTGAAGACAGTGGTGGGTAAGTGTGAGAGTAGGTGCAGGGACCGTAGATTAGAAGCACCACTCCCGTACTACATATATAAATAAGTTAACAAAAGGAGAAAGATATAAATATATTTATACATACAAATGTAGAACAATGAACTCTACAAATTATTACATAGAACTCAGCCACAATGGAGATAAGTGACAATGAAAACAAATGGCATGCGAGTCACATCACATGCTCTGCACACAGTGGCTCAGCATGCAACATTACCTTCCTGCACCGTCCAGACCCCCAGCATGCCACCCAAGGTAAGTGACATAACCGCCTGCTGTATGCAGCCCACTGCATGCAGCACCCCATCATGCAGCATCCATCATCATCATCTATCTGTTCCCATACAGCCCCACAGCACGAAGCCCCACACCTCCTTTGCAGCACAGCCCCCCAGCATGCATCATCATCAGCCTCACATTCCCTTTGCAGACCCCAGCACGCAGCCACATACAAGAAACAACATCCCATTCTTTGCACCAGCATCACCCCATTCTCCATACAGTCCCCCAGCATGCAGCATCACCCTATTCTCCGCACATCCCCCTAACAAGTAGCATCACCCCATTCTCCACACTGCATCCCAAAATCATCCCTTTGTCTATACAGCCCCCCAGCATGCCATACCCACTCAAGTAATATCAACCCCTTTCCTGTGGAAGCTCAAAACCCCAATGAGCAGACTCATAAAAGTGGCAGAAGTCACATACAAGTAGCTGCAATCTTCCCTGTGCAACCTTCCAAAATTCAGCCCCATGTAGTAACATCATCTATGTTTCCTTGCCTCCAAAATACATCCTCACACTAATATTATATTTGGTGTGGAAATCCTCTAACTACAAGCTATATTTAACTGTCCTTTGCAATATGCAAACAGAATGTACAGTTCATATTTTACTATAACAGTTCTTTAACTGCTGTATAGTCCTAATAAATGCAAAACATATGCAACTTTAGAAAATGAAAGCAGCATTAATGACCAGAGCATTTTTATGAGTCTAATATATTCCAAAATGTCTGAATGCAAATTCAATATAAATACCGATGTAGTACTAGAGTACAATCTAATTTACGAGTACCTTAAATGACCCATGAATATGTAGAACTGATTTGTGCCACTGGCCATTGTGTCATTGCAATATATTGCATCATAAAACAAAGAATTACCCTTGATTTCTCAGAGTAACCATGTAGTATAAAATATTGGATAGCATGCCCCTGCAAATGTCAGTGCAGACAGAAGCATCTTCAAAGGAACAAGCAATCACACTGATACTGAATGTATACCTTGCAAAGACAGAAAAGGTCAATAGTATTTTTTTTTAAAGTTGCAAGATTTAATATTGATATATAGTTTATCATGCAGTATATTTTCACACACATACTGTATATTTATCTATATCGTTATTAAAGTTGAGCAAAAAGATTTGCAGGATGGTAGTCCAGCTTTCACTTAAGTAGTCTATGGCCACGAAACCAGAATCTTGGGTACCTTTTCCCATATGTGGCATTCCTGACAACTCTTCTGATTAATAGCCAAGCTCAACATCATTGTTAAGAAAAAAGAATGTCATCAGGCCAGGCTTACTTACGAGAAGAGGTTTAGGGGATGTCGGCAGGTAGGAGGAGGTTCGCAGGGCACTGGTTGGGTAGCGTTGGTTGAGGATATATATATTTTATTTATCTATGAAAATGTTTATGCCATTACGCAAATCAATATTTGTGATTAAATTTATATTCCTACAATCATTATTTTTAGCAAAGGACAGTAAAACATACTTATTGTTAAAATACAGAGTAATCCCAACATAAAGTATCTTTCTTGTACCTTTATTCATCTCTGTCTGCCCCTTTCTCATAGCTATTCATACACTTCTCAAACTACATTTCTGAGCAGTACCTTGCTTCTCCTCAGTGCTGCAGACACCTCCCTCTCTCTCCTGTGTGCTTCTGAGAAGCCTAACCTGACTTAACATCTAGCTAATCTAAGTTTAGATTTTCCCTTATGCTTCTGTGTACTCTCTGATCCTGTATAGTATTCTACCTGACCAATTTAACCTTCTGCCATCTATATCAATATAGCTGCTGTGTGGCTTTCCATCTTTGCCAACTGGTATCTTTTAGAGATCAACTCTCCTGCACTCCTCCACAATGGAGCTTAAATAACTAGGTAGTGTAGAGCTGTGTTTGTTGCCTGCTGCTGACAGATCAGTGATGTGAAACTGAAAATGCTGCTCTGTTGATGCATGTGTCAAAAAATTATCTTCTGTCATATGCATCAACAGAGCAGCTTTTGGAGTTTTTCTGATCTCTCAGCAGCAGGCATCAAACATAGCTCAACTCCTCTTAAGCCTTCTATTTACCACCCCATCGTAGAGTATATCACTCCTCTCAGCCTCATCCTGCACCACAATGCTTCTCATAGTCACCCCCTATATAAAGCCCCATCCTGCAGTATATCACGCTTTTCAGTCCCGATATACAGTCCAATCCTACTGTATATTGCTCCTATCAGAGCTTCTATATGTGGCTCCATACTGCAGTACATCACTCCTCTCAGTCTTTTATTTAAAGTCTCATCCTGCAGCATATTGCTTCTTTTAGTCCCTCTACATACAGCCACATCCTGCATTATATGACTGCTTTAAGTCCAATCCTACAGTATACAGTCATGGCCGAAAGTGAACATGTGTATAACAAAACATGGGTAATTGCAATAATTTTCTGGGAGAAATACTTAATTTTCTGGAACAATTTAAAGGGTGCAAATGAGTTATGATGGCACAGATGAATAAATATATGTGTATATTCTTACGAAACAAAATTATCATTTCGGAAATATCCTTTTAAGCATAGAATCAGTGCTACATTTGCACAGAATACTAAATTTAAGAAATGCTGATTTTTACTCATCTCAAACAACTTTATTAACTGTAAGTTTTTGTGCCTTTTCACAAATTTTTCTATTAGGTCTCCAGTTCACTCAACTACAATATAATGACCTACATAGCGATAAATTAAGGCTGACATTAACAAGAGTAAACAGATAAATATAACTGGTAAAGCAGAAAGCAATTGCTCTTACATGGTCTCCTACATGCACTATATAATATACGGTAAATACTAATTCTTCACTGTAGAGAAGTCATTTCAGAATAGACTCCCACATGAATATAAACCCGGGAATCAAGCCTACTGTCTATCGTAGCACAGTAATATCAACACAAATTACTCTCATTTACAATCTCATGGGTCTGTTAATGAACTAGTGTGGGTAAAAAAACATGAACTATTTTGCCGCACAGCAGAAGTCGGAATCTGCAGGAAACAGGTCACAAAACCTCCCAATTGCTACCGCTACGAATCGTACAATTTTGCTGAGAATTTTATTCATGTAGAAGCAGTAAATATAATAATAATTATTATTTAAGCAAATTCAACTCATTCATGCTGATCTTTATCTTCTTAGTTTATGTGGCTTCCAGTTGAAGCACAGAAAGCTTTTGAAACATTATTTTCCCTAATTTATTGGAATTTATGTTTTATTTATGGTATTGTCCGAACTTATGATAGGCTATCAATATCAAATTGGTGTGGTGTGACACCTTGTACTCCCATCAATTAGCTGCTTTCATCTATGACAGTTGTTAGATGTTAATAGCAAGTGGACCCGTAAAGCACTGGAAAAGGTCTAATTCAATTGATTAGCAGCTGAGCTGCAGTTTTTGGCAATGGACGCTACACAGTGGATACAGGAATGCTGTTCCAGATCTGTTCATGGTTTATATTCAGCTAAATCCTGAGCTGAAAACTGTTGATTGGTGGGGGAGTCAGGTGTTAGAACCCACAAATTTTATGTTGTCGAATTATCATAATTGTAGGCCATCAAAATCATAGCCAGTTCCACCTTATTGAACAGGCCAAATTTTTCATGAGATTTTATGAGATAATAACTCTGTAATGCTTCCACATACGGTACATCAGCGATTCTAAGACTGTTCTTTGTGACACTTTGTACTTTATATTAGTGGTAAATTTAGGTCTAGAAGATTTGCATTTATTTATGAAAATATCGAAAATTTTACAAAAATTTTGAAAAATTTTAAATTTTTGATCTTTGTATCATATTTTTCAGAAACATTTGGTCATTGTTTCAGTTTTTACATGCAGTATTTCATCAGTGATTTTTTTAGAAAAAAAAATAGTAATTTGATCCGGGACTCAGATGTATAGATTATAATTAGTAAATGTTGTTTGTGATAAAACATAGCTAAAACACGTATTTGAGAAATGGACTTCTGAATAAGGCCTAAAGTTATTGAAAATAGATGATCTCAAAGATAGCATTTGTTGTTTAAAGTTTAAAAACAATCAATTATTTTAGCAGGCCAAACACATACCATCACTGCCTGAAACTAAGTGATCCTTGTTTGAAATTTTCACCAATAATTAAAAATATCTATAGTTGTAAAAAATACCCTTTGTCCATGATCAATCTTTTTTTCAAGAATATCCTTAATACTATAATTTATACTTCAACCTTTTCCATTAGACACATAGGGCCAGTTTGAATGACTGCAATAACCAATGTGGTCTAAAATATGTATGGATTCATCCACCAGACAATTATTTGTTCGGAAGGTGTTATTGGACTTCCATGTTTTGTTTTAATGAACACAATCAGTGATCTTCCAGAAATAAGAAGCATGATGGATACTTGACAATACATGGAGAACTTACACAGAAAAAATCTCTCTATCAATTATCATACCATTAGAACTTTTAGAACTTTTTCAAAGGGCTTTTAAACATCAGTATACATGTAAAAGTGCTCAAACTTTAAAATGTATTGACCTTGGGCAAAGAAACTGAAAACTATGGATTATTTCCATTATGTCCATAAAAGCTCTCAATGTACAGAATAAATATATTATTCTGAGTGTACGTACTGTGCTCGTGACAAGCCTAAATGGATGTGACACAAGTAAATGACTAATCCCTTAGTCCTTATTCGCCATCCCCTAATTATGAATGAAAGTTTATGAATTATAATGTAATGTTTGGATTAGATAGTTTTTTTTTAACTATAAGTTATGTTTGGATCAGTATAATATAAATACATAGTAACACTCATCAGAAAAAATAATAAAGAGATAATAGGAACTTGAGTTGCACCGTTTTCATTTTATTGGTACAAATAATGAGACCATCTAATGCCTATAACACCTCTGTGGGAAAGTATCTGCCCTTTTTAATATCTTTTCAGATTATTGTGAATGGTTGATGATTTTTGTCCTTATACAGAAACTGAATGCATACCAACACAACAAACTATGTAAAAGGAACTGTGAAGTGTGAACATACTGTAGATATTTTAGAGAAGACCCCATTTATAACGAAATAACAATTGCGTTACCAGTAGGTCAGAAAGTGACGTAACCTGGATTGAATGTTTAGAGTTTTCTCTATATGTACACCTGATCCGTACATGGTATCAGTAGTAAAAGGTCCTTTATGAAAGGGATTCTAAGCCGTCTATATGGGCATGTAGGTCATAGGAAGCTGAATAAAATAATACCTTTATACAGTGGGGAAAAAGTATTTAGTCAGCCACCAATTGTGCAAGTTCTCCCACTTAAAAAGATGAGAGAGACCTGTAATTGACTTCATAGGTAGACCACAACTATGAGAGTCAAAATGAGAAATCAAATCCAGAAAATCACCTTGTCTGATTTGGCAAGATTTATTTTGCAAATTATGGAGGAAAATATTTTAAATTTTATACACACTCTTTATTCCAATGCAGATTGTGCCCATCTGTTATTAGTGCTCCAAAGTAATATAACATTTTTGTGCTAGAGTTTACTGTTACCTGAGTTATGATAAACTTTGGTATTACAGTACGTTGGCTACCCATTTTGGGGCTCAATGAAAAGAATTTCTCAAAGCTTGCGTTTCAATTTTTATATTGATAAAAAAAGAAGACTAGAGTGAGATCGACTAAATTTATCAAGAGTTGGGTGCCTGCCCCTGCCCCAGAAAATTATTCTACACTAGCTATTAGCAGATGTAGATTTCTAATATAATTTAGGCCAGTTTTGATTATCTATTTTTACGTCTGCTGGCACATAGTGAGATGAACTACAAGAGTTAGGTACTCTCCTGAATGGGTACACCATGTCACGGTGCCATGAGTTTTACGCTTTTATGATCAAAATAGTGTTAACTAAGTACCCTACTTTATTTACATTTACTATTAATATTTACTTATGTATTACACGGTAGTCATTTTGCTTTTATCTTGGGTTCCGTCAGTTTTGATTATAGTAAATTTGTCATAATCCTTTCCTTTATTTGCCAGGCTAGAGCAAAAGGGCAAGGCATTGCAAAAATGTGGGGCAAATATGCCTTGTGGTGGAATAAATGAACGTCGCACTTGATAGAACCAACTGACTATAAATAATGCAAACAAAAAAAAGACATAGAACACGTTGTACGAAAAGCTATATACATCTCTTAGAGCGGTACTTAGAGAAGAATGGTGACTCAGGAAATGTGCCATAATTATAATAAACTGTGCTGGGAGCAGTCAGTCAATACATATGAGTCTTAAAACATGATTGCCTACAAACCCATGCAACAGCTTTAAATCATTGTTATAAATAGCCACTTATTCATATCATGGATTTCAGAGCTAGGATATCTGCTTATCATTAAAATGACAGATAGTGTCAGGACCAAGGATGAAATGCTGTGCATTTTTTATCTCTGTGCCGATTCTTTTTTTTTTGAAGAATGGCAGGCAGTGTCCTGTAAATAACATATATAATATAAACATATGATGTAAACATTTTCCTTGCATAGTTGGGATTTTGTGTGACATATCCCAAATAAAATAATATTAGGATAGGAAGCACATCTATACTAGCAAATTGTCACCACTGTGAGCTGCGGAAAAATGCAAACACCCAATTGCATAAAAATATATAATTATATACAGTATATTCTTTATTTTCATTTTACCCCAAACAAAATTATAAAAATAATAACAAAAGTATATTTGGAGAGTGATTTAGTAATAAAACATAACACAAATTGTCAATAAAAATAAATACTATAGTTGTTTTTTCTTAAAAATGCTATTATTTATGTTCAATATTCAGTGTGCTCTAGAAATGCATGGTAATGACTAGAGATGAGCGAACTTGTTCGGATAACGTTTGCCAATCTTAAATTAGGCATGAACATTGCAAATTCAGATTCGTGTTTAGATTCCCCAGCTTTTTTCCTAAAAATTGTCAAAAGTTGGCAAAAGTTTGGTAAATGACTGAGATCACTAAGGGCTCTGTCAGATATCAGTGTTTCCGGTAGCAGCACGGGCAGCAAAACATTTCCCACACATGCACACTGATTACACCTCCCTGTGTCATCAGTGTAACGCGTACCGGCACTTGGATGTTGGAGGTACTGTTTCCGCTGTTCCCCGGCGCAAGGTACTGAAAAAGACAGCTCACATCAATGTCCCTTGCTCGCACTGCGATCAGTGCTACCAGTCGACAATGTTGAGAGTTGTATTCAACTGTTAACAGCGAGAGCAGCCAACGACTGCTCTATAAATAAATAAATATATATTTTTAAAAAATGACATGGGTTTGCGCTATATTTTTGATAATCATACAGGCAAAACTGACAGCTGCGAGCTGCAACCCGCAGCTGCCAGCATTACCAAGGCTGGTTATCAAAATTAGAAGGGTCTAAACACCGTAATTTCTAATTATTTAAATGAATAATTTAAAAAATTGGTGTGGGTTCACCCCATTTTTGAAAACCAGCCAAGCTAAAGCAGACAGCTGGGGGCTTTTATTCTGTGGATTTTAAGGGGCCATGAATATTGATCCACCCAGGTTGGTATTTTGTGTCTTTTAAGGAGCTATGAATATTGACCCACTCCCAGCCTAAAAACTGCAGTCAGCAGCTGCCCAGAAATGGCACATCTATTAGATGGCCAATTCTGGTGCTTTGCCTGGCTCTTCCCTCTTGCCCTTTGGTGGTGGCAAGTGGGGTTTATATTTTTACCCTTGTATTGTCCGGTTACATCAAGCCTACGGCTTAGTATTTGAGAGGTGTCTGTAAGACACCTATACATTACTAATCCTATACTTATATTGTAAATAAACACACAGCCAGAATAAAGTCCTTTAATTGAAAGAATGACACAGACTCCTTTAATGCAGCTAAGTTAAACCATACTTATGTCATCACCCAGTCCACAGAAGCCAATGTCTCCTGTAGCAGAATTAAAATTATAAACCATAATATTACTTACCTGTCTGCCAAGAAGATAATAATCCATTTGTCCCATGACATGTCTAGCTCTGCTACATCTAGATGGCATGCTGCATTGTTGCATGATGTGACTATACAGTCTGCCATCCAGCAGAGACACTGAGCAGCGTGTGCTACCACTGCTCAGTATCTTGCGGTGAACTCCTATGACATGACTGATGTCACTGTGAGAAAGTTCTCACACTCGTTGTGCCATCAGAAAGGTCCTGGGAGTTCACAGCCGATTAACTCAGTTCAGCTCACTTTCAGTGTGAGCGCCATGGTAAAAGTTGTAAAGGTGTTCAAGCTGACGTCAGTGAGTTGAACTGAGTTTATTGGCTGTGAACTCCCAGGACCTTTCTGACAGCACCGCGAGCTTGGGAACTTTCTCACGCTCGTGGTTATGTCAGTCAGGTCATAGGAGTTCATTGCTAGACACTGAGCAGCGGTAGAACACGTGGGGACCCCTCTATTCTTGATAACCAGCCTTGCTTACACTGACTGCTGACTGTTGCAGCCTGCAGCTGTCAGTTTTACCTGGCTGGTTATCAAAAATACAGGATAACCCACGTCATTTAAAAAAAAATATATATTTATAGCTCATTTGATGGGTCAATTCATGCCACTTTTCCCCTCATTTTAGCTGTTTTGGCAGCTTTTTGCCCCGCTCCCCCAAAGGTGTTGTCTATGCATTTGGTTTTGCCTTCTATTGAAGTCAATGGAGTTTGGGTATGTTCGTCGAACCGTTCAGCGAACATCAGGACAGTTCAACTAATTTGGAGTGTGGGACAAAACCGGATGACCAAGAGGAAACCTACACAAATGTAGAGAGAACATGCTAACTCCATGCTGATGTGATCCTTTGTGAAAGTGAAAGTCAGGAGCCCTGATAAAACTGCTGATTTTCTTTTTACTTTGCTCCTTGGCTTACATGTACAGTACATCTCAAACTGTTTATGAGACGGACATGTGATTTTACAATTGTGTGCCCAAATGACCTTGCGAGACAGAAATACAAAGACCCAATCTGCAGTATAGTATTATATTCTGGGTGTACAATAGAGGAGATTGTTATATGTCTTTTAGACAACAGTTTAAGCTTTTATATATCCTCTGCTCCTCTTAAAAATGAGTAATAGAAAATGAATACAAAGCTCCTGGCTTCAGACTCACACTGTGATATGCCACATTCCACATCTGAATTAAAATGGCTATTATATGAGATAGTTATAATCCTCCCTTGTTGTCTTACAAATTGAAATGGGTTTCTGCGCCTCTCCCGTGTTGTAAAAAATACACATCAGCAGAAGACTAATTTGGCAGAATAGCTTGTCTACACATTGAAATGTCAGCCATGCAGCCAGCTTTGGAGTTTTGTGGAAGCATTTATGATCGTTTTATTATTAATTGTTAAATTTAAATTATGATATATCTGCTATACATTTTTGAAAGGCTCATAGAGATAAAAACATCTTCATAAACTACTGCAACCTACAGTGGGTGCACATTTTCATTTTTTTTTACATTCTTTTAGTTTAAAGCATCACCCCAGCATTTTGCTATCTGTACCTCTAATTTTTAGTACAAATTCATGTATTATCACTGTCATTGATGTATTTAACACTGATCTTTAATTATTTATTTCACATATAGATACGTGATCAAAATTGTTGGTACCCCTCGTTTAATGACATAAAAAACCCACAATGGTCAAAGAAATAGCTTGAATCTGACAAAAGTAATAAATCTAAAATCTATGAAAATGAACAAAAGAAAGTCAGACATTGCTTTTCAACCATGCTTCCACAGAATTTTTTAAAAAAAACTCATGAAATAGGCTTGAACTGAAATTATGGTACCCTTAACTTAATATTTTGTTGCACAACCTTTTGAGGCAATCACTGCAATCAGACGATTCCTGTAACCGTCAATGAGACTTCTGCACCTCTCGATAGGTATTTTGGCCCACTTCTCAAGAGCAAACAGTTGTCTCGTGTTTAAAGGTTGCAGACAGCATGTTTCAGCTCTTTCCAAAGATGCTCAATAGGATTTAGGTCAGGGCTCATAGAAAGCAACTTCAGAATAGTCCAATGTTTTCCTCTTAGCCATTCTTTGGTGTTTTTAGCTGTGTGTTTTGGGTCATTATCCTGTTGCAAGACCCATGACCTGCGGCTGAGACCAAGCTTTCTGACACTAGGCAGCACATTTCTCTTTAGAATCCCTTGATAGTCTTGAGATTTCATTGTACCCTGCACAGATTCTAGACACCCTGTGCCTGATGCAGCAAAGTAGCCCCAGAACATAACAGAGCCTCCTCCGTGTTTCACAGTAGGGATAGTGTTCTTTTCTTGATATGCTGCATGGTTCCGTCTGTGAGCATAGAGCTGATGTGCCTTGCCAAAAAGTTCAATTTTTGTCTCATCTGTCCATAGGACATTCTCCCAGAAGTTTTGTGGATTGTCAGAATGTAGTTTGACAAATTCCAATCTGGCTTTTTAATGATTTTTTTCAACAATAGTGTCCTCCTTGGTCGTCTCCCATGAAGTCCACTTTGGCTCATACAATGACAGATGGTGCGATCTGACACTGATGTTCCTTGAGCTTGAAGTTCACCTTTAATCTGTTTAGAAGTTTTTCTGAACTCTTTTGTTACCATTCGTATTATCCATCTCTTTGATTTGTTATCAATTTTCCTCCTGTGGCCACATCCAGGTAGATTGGCTACAGTCTCATGGAGTTTAAATTTCTGAATAATATGTGCAACAGTAGTCACAGGAACATCAAGCGGCTTGGAGATGATCTTATAATTTTACCTTTAACGTGTTTGTTTATAATTTTCTCTCTAATCTCCTGAGACAACTCTTTCCTTTGCTTCCTCTAGTCCATGTTGAGTGTGATACACACCATTTCACCAAACAGCAAAGTGAATATCTGTAGCGCTCCATACATACACTCACTGATTCCAATATTGTAGACACTTGTGATGCTAATTAGTGGACACACCTTGATTTAACATGTCCCTTTTGTCACATTATTTTTAGGGGTACCATCATTTCTGTGCAGGCCTATTTCATGAGTCTTATTTTTTTAAAAAATTCTATGAAAGCATGGATGAAAAGCAATGTCTGACTTTTATTTGTTCATTTTCATAGTTTTTTTTATTTATTAATACTTTTATCAGATTTAAGTTATTTCTGTGATCATTGTGGGTTTTTCTGTCATTAAACAAGGGGTACCAACAATTTTGACCACATGTGTATATACTTTTTATATGATTTATACAGTATTCACTACTGAGGCCTTTTAGCACTGGGGCTCCCATAGTTACTCACATACCAGTTTGTCTGTGTGTTCTGATGTTGTAGTCTTTTATGGTAATTTCAAACTTTCTGTACCTAAAAAGTTTAAAAAGTTTTTTAAATTTACTATTGCTTTAAACTTTAGTCCTGACACATATTTCATAAACGTTTTCAATCTCCCCGGTACAGTGTGGGACATTCAACCTTATCTGGGATTAC
The DNA here is from genome assembly GCA_009801035.1 of Oophaga pumilio. NCBI lineage: Eukaryota > Metazoa > Chordata > Amphibia > Anura > Dendrobatidae > Oophaga > Oophaga pumilio. The sequence continues at coordinate 106,902 of VIAB01000416.1, forward strand.
AGTTTTTGGTCATTATTATACTTATCATCCACCATCTTCAGCTTTCACCAGCTAGGATTAAGGCTTGCACCGCCATCTTGTGACCACAGCTCCTAACTAACTAGAAGTCAAAGAAAATGGTTACAAGTCTATGACATCCTTGTACATTGAGTTGTGCCTTCTGGATCGTCCAACAAACACTGGAAGGATGCAGCAGATCAAAACCTGCCAACTGGAGCGACGCAGATAAACGATGAAGAAAGTGGTTGGTAAAGTAAAATAATAGGAACAGGAAATTTAGATTAGTAGCACCACTCCAGGGCTGAAATAAAAAAATGCTGAAGTGGTGTTTTAAACAATCATATGTACAAAAAGAGGCCTATACTGGGATTACTTCTATTAAGTGACATTCTGAAATACTCTACCGGTTCACATAAGTAGATATAAAGTATTGCAGATGTGAGAAATAATCAGAGACTACAACTGTGTTTGTGTTAGTGCCATAAGGACAAAACTGCCAGCAATAGATATGATGCAATGCTTCTTTTCACCAGCAGTGTTCCTGTTGGAGAAGTTGCTTACTGCTTTGTCATGTTGTACATATAATGATTATGTAATGAAATGCAAAAGAAACAAAAGCATAATGGCTATTCCTAAAAGTTGCTCTTAGGCAAGGTATGTTTTAATGGACCCTCTGAAATCTGATAAAAATGGTCAACTTAATTCATTTGTGGTCTTCGAACCAAACTAATAAAGCATTTTTATTGACAAATACCTGTTTAATAGGATGTGCATTATGTTTAACCAGTTCATAACTGGGCCATTTAGTCCATTTCCTGACCACTGACTTTTTTGGACTTCATTGTACAAAAGCTTTTAATAGCACTTTAATTTTTTCTCGTTCATATATATAAGAATATTTTGTATCTTTTTCACAACACATAGGGCTTAATTTTCATGCTAAATGTAAGGTAAAATAAGAAATACGTGTCTATTTTTCCACAATTTTTTAGTAATTTATTTCTTTACGACCACAATTCACTGCTTAAATAATTTAAAATAGCTTTTCACTTTTTGTAAACTTTTTTCTATATATTAGACAGAATTTTTCAAGGGGCAGTAATAGAAAAAATCTATTTAGACTTGCTGTGTTTCTTTGTTATTTTTCTTTTTTCTAATTTATGCTTTCATTTCTATTTTATTTTTGTTAATTAATTTATTATTTTTTTACACACTGTGCCCCATTGTATATTTTATATGGTGTTAAAAGATTCTTTGTGGGCATTTTAACTTCTTAATACATTCTTTTTTTTCTGATTTTATTTGTAACTTCAGTTGGTATATTAATTAGCCTCAGCTACTGGGAAATTTCAACCCCTGGCTGTATAGGAGAGCTATCTGGGTTTCATAGGATGGAGCAGCATCTGCTCCTTCACTACACCAAGTGATCACATGTGCACTGGGTCTTGAGAAGGAAGCACAGTCAGTGCTTCCTAATCTATGTATACAAGCGCTGATTCAGCACTGTGTATGTAGAGATCCAGAAGGTAAACATAGTAAACCATCATTATATTCACTCCGGGATGTCTCTGTTTGTGTTATAGTCAGCTTTCCTGCCCTACAGTTTTACAGTCTGCTGAAAGTTGCTTAGACTGCATAGACATTTTAGAATGTCAGTGCTATTATAAGAGTGGACTGCTCAGATGTTTAAAGTCTATGGGTAGTCCAGAAGTAGTTAAAAAAAATCTTCCCAGTTGGCTTTTAGGCACTGTTCACATGTTGTTAGGGTCTGCGGAACGCACCAAATATATGAGATAGAGAGGTGCGTTCGCAGCCCGGGGTCCACCATGCAGGCGGAACCTGCTGCTAGTAAAATGGCGAAAGTAGCGAACTCTGTTATCCCGCAGAGTCGCTAAAATAAACGCCGTAGCGCGTTGTGGCATTAAGTGCGAACTCTGTTAATACCCAGAGCCGCTAACGGAAATGCCACAGCGCTATATGGCGATAGGTGCGAACTCACTTAACTTCAGTGAGCCACAAAGTAAAACGCTAGGGCGCTGTCTAGCGTCGAAAGCAAACCCTGTTACGTCACAGGGCCGCTGAGGAAAAGTGCTGTGTCCTGTCAGGCTCTCAGGTACACAGTTAAGTGATAAGCGTACATAACGCGTGATCATGTGCTAATGTCCTCGCGGGAGTCACCCGCAATCTATGGCGTCTGAACGCCAGACCCTGAATACGGCAATCAAAACTCCTCACCGGTTACGCCGGTAATCTAGGGCATCTAGGACACCGACCCTGGCCAGCTACCATACCAAACTCCTCACCGATTAAGTCGGTATTCTAGTGGCTTATTTCAGCCGGGTCCCTAACCACACATACGCATGATCACACTGGCGCATAGCATACAATGGTTGATATTAGCGCATGGCGGCCCAGCCATGCTACCCTTTTATAGCAACAGCTACAGGACCTTCCAGGAACAAGGACCAATGAGAAGCTGTTACAAACACACGTAGCTACATGACCTTCCTGGCGGACCAATAGGAGCCACTGCAGCACCTGAACATGTGACCCCTGATCTCCAATGAGAGATCTCACTCTGGGCATGCTCAGATGGGAAAACGCAGGACTTTGTCTCAAAGACGGCTGCTCCAGCACTGGCTATAATAGCAGATCCAGGAAAGGCAGCAGCAAGTCACTGCACAGTAGAGGAGTGGGCAAGACGCCTGGACCGACGTCTCTGCTGAGCAGGCTCCACTGTGGCTGGTGAATGGGAGACCGCAGCGGGACGGGTTCGAGACTCCCCTTGTGCAGCAGTGGGAACTCGAACCCTAACACATGTTCTATTATCTTTTTCATGTGCATGCAAAACTTTTTCTTCCATTTAAAAAATAACTAATGGAAAAAGTCAGACCCCATATATATCAGAGTGGCCCCTCTGGTTCCATTTTAAACAATACTACACAGAGTGCTAATTCCATTTATCTGTTCAGTTTGTGTGTTCTTAACTGAATAGGCAAATGGAAAGGATAAACAGACATGTGAACAGAGCCTAAATGTTACTATATATAGATATTCTATTATCTAAATAATTGAAAGCATTAATGCATAATCAAATACAAAGTAACCAAACTTGCAGTCATGTAAGAAATAAAAAAAATGCATTTTATTGTTATTCAACCTTGCCTAACATCTACTTCCTAAGTAAATATATTTTTGCATGTGACTCCACATAACTATTTTTACTCCATTTATGTTCTAGAAAATATACAGGAAACAGCAATATTATAGTTAATCACTGAATGTAGCAGAAGAAAGCAAAAGCTGTCAAAACAGGATCTCCAAAAATAGTCATACAAAGGCGCAAATCAGATGTTCAGTTTTATAAAATCATACATGAAGAAAATCTTAAAATATCACCAAGAATGCTCTGAAGTAATTTCAATAAGTGTCAGTGAATGTCAGTGCGTTTACACCGCAGGGACTATTTCCATTGCAATGCAGCTCTGATGTTAATATGTTAATATAACTAAGCTCCCTAAAGCAAACTATTGACCATTTAAATGTTATTATTGGGCTCAGAGCAGTAGTCAAACACTGCAAGAGCTCTTTCTTTCTTGGTATATTCCATGTAAATTTATTTTTATTAGTCTAATATAATTGTTTTCCTACATGTTAATATATCTTCTTTAGACTATAACATTTGCCACAAAACACAAAACAGAGGAAATGTAAGGAGAAAATAAGAAGAGAACTGGGATTGTGAAATGTATCAAGACTTCATTGTTGATTTTGAAAGAAAACCATGATGTGCTTTTGATAATAGTTTGTGTGTAGATAATTTAACTGTCAATTTTAGGGTTAACAGAAAAGTCTTGCATTATCTGATCTCATTGTTATCTTTAAGACTTCTCCTGTGCTGTGCAAGGTTTTTGGAATGTGATACCTCATTTTATTAGGCAGGCCTCCCACATTCCCCAATCTAACGCCATTATTTTACTCCCTCTTATTAACATCATTCCTCTGAACCTGAGCCCTTCATTAAACAGTGTTTTCCACACTCCGTGCAATATAATGCAACTCTTATCGGTGCATAAATAGATATTGGCTTGTAACTAGCAGAGGTTGAGAATGTCCACTTCTGCTTCATTCATTCTCTCTGGAACTGTAGGAGATAGCCAAATGCAGTGCTTTTCCATCTTTGACAGGACAATAAAGAATAATTTGAGCCATGGTGCACAAATTCAATCTACCCCCAATTCAGATGGTGATCTGCAGAACCCTATTTTCTAGATCGCTAGGTGTCACAGCAGTTGGGACTCCAGAAGTCGATAAGTTATCCCCTATTCTATTTATAGTGTAAACCAAGAGTGTCAAACTCAAATACATAGCGGGCCAAAATTAAAAACTTGCAAAAAGTTGTGGGCCAACTCTGATGTTTATTGAAAAAGGAGAAGTTAGGGATGTGAGGAGGGTAGATAGCAGAATACAGGGGAATGCAAAGGGTGTGATGATTCTCAAATAGAAGGAAATATAGGGAAGCAGAGAATATCAGAATTATACTGCAGAAGTGGCACTGAAACAATATTATTTGCAGAGTCAAGATAGTAAGGACTGAACAAAAAGATCTTTATTCATAGAGAAATGATAAGAAAGTAAAAAATCAAAACAAATTGAGAATACATGACTAAATGGAGCAATAAAACAAATCATTGCATGAGCGCACCGGCTCAGTAGCATACCTGTGTCCAGCCTGTGGGGTAGATAGAGGGTAGAAGGTGCTATGCATGCTGAGGTGTTGGGAGATCACAATGGGAGTGTGTGGTGATGTAGGGAGAAGAGGACTAAACTTCCAGATCAGGTGAATGCCGGTCAGGAAGTGCGTCATAGCTGGGCAACGCCTTATTACTGTAAACTGCCTTGTAGTGACCAGGGAATGTGCCGGATTGGAAACGCGGGATTTGTAGTATTAGTTGTGCATGCACCTTCTACTGACGGGAAAACTCTAGTAGACAAACGGTGTTTTCTTGTGGACCAAATATAAATGCACCGCCTAAGTTTAACATAAGTGCTGTAGACGATTTCTGAAAACTTGCTGAAAACCCATTAAACTAATCTAAAATGTCTGAAAATATAAATCGTAAAGTGCTGTGGAATATATATATATATTATTGATAGGGCGGTGCATTTTAAAATTGTAATACCCCAATAATTTTTGCTTGAAGGACTTTGTTGACCTGGTTGCAGTGGTGATGCCACGTCGATAGGTTATGACTCTGCAATTACTCATTGTGAGCAAGCAGAGGTGTCAAGGGTTAAACTTTTGGGATATTAAACTGGTCAAACCATATAAAGGGGTTGTTAGGTTTTACATTTTAACACACAAGTCTTCTATAACAGCATGACCTAGACAATCACTCCTAGAAATTAATGTAAAAATATTGTGCAAGGAAGGCCTTCTTCAGATCTACAGGCTGGTGTGCAAGGATTCAGATAACTTATCTAACTGGCTATAAAAAGGAGAAGATGACAGAAGTAGAATAAGAACTCGATATGAAAGATGAAAAAGCATTTTTGAAAAGAAGGTGACATAATAAGATCAAAATATGAAGTGTCACATAGGAATGGGGTATATAGAGGAGGAAATTACAGAGAGTTTACAAGGGAGAATGCGCAAAGACTTGAAAGGAGTTGAGCAAGTAGGACAGACATGGGATTTCATTGGAAAATCAGTCATGGGAATTGTGTGGAACAGAAAGTCATGGGACCAATAAAATACACCAGACTTTTTTTTAGATCAGCAGAAGCCTTCATTGATTTTTCTGTATATTTTATTGAGGACAATGTCATAAACTCTGGTTACATTCGATGCAATAAAACACTGACCATTGAAAATAATTCTGCATATGTATTTATTTCTATTTTATTTTATCATCAATATTTGATTCAGAGCTGAATTAAAGGAGAGATCAATTAGAAATAGTGGAAGGTTGAAAAAGAAAATCTATGCAGATGAAGTTAGAAAATCCATTATTGTTCTCCATCTTCTATCGATCAAAAAAGTCGCCAAAAAATGGAAAACATCTAAGTATTATTGCTATTTTGTGTCACGAATTTAAATTTTCTTCCATGGTTTTATTTCGACACCATTGCGGTTTATAGGACACAATAATACTTTTATGATGCCAGACTGAAAAAGATATTATTGTATATAATACAAATAATGATTTGGGGCATTTAGATCAGGTTATATTTTATTCTGTGGAAAACTATGAGGCCTCGTACAAACACTGCAAATTTGCGACAAACTTGCCATGTTGATTTCCCAGTGGCAAATTTGGAACATAATATAATATCACCAATGTAGATGGGATCTTATAAATCTCATCTACATGTTCAGGATAGTATCCAAATGTAATGGGACAATACGTGTGGGTTTTTAGATTGGCAGCATTTCAATTTTAATTTTCAGGATGCTTCCCCTATGCAATGTACAGTGAAATGTGTGGCAAATCTTAAACAAAAGTTATGGCAATATGGCTTTACTGGCTTTACTTAAAAGGAATTTGTCAGAAGGTTTTTGCTATGTAATCTGAGAACACCATAAGGTAGGGGTTAAAATACTGAATTCAACAATGTGTCACTTATCAAGCTGTGTGCAGCACGGTGGCTCAGTGGTCAGCATTGCAGCGCTGGAGTCCTGGGTTCAAATCCCTCAAAGAACATCTGCAAGGAGTTTGTATGTTCTCCCCGTGTTTGCGTGGGTTTCCTCCGGGTACTCCGATTTCCTCCCACATTCCAAAGACATACTGATAGGGAATTTAGATTGTGAGCCTCATCGGGGACAGTGATGATAATGTGTGCAAACTGTAAAGCGCTGCAGAATATTTTAGAGCGATATAAAGATTATTATTACTTATACTGAAAGGTTTTATCAACTGGTGATTACTGGTGATGAGCGAGTGTGCTCTTTACTCGAGTTTTCCGATCATGCTCAGGTGTTCTCCGAGTATCTTGAGCGTGCTCGTAAATTATGTCTGAGTCCCCATAGCTGCATGATTTGCAGCTGCTAGACAGACTGAATACATGTGAGTATTCCCCCTAACAAATAGACAATCCCTGCATGTATTCAGGCTGTCTATCAGCCGCAAATCATGCAGCTATGGGGACTCAGACATAATTTACGAGCACACCCAAGATACTTGGAGAACACCCGAGCATGCTAGGAAAACTCGAGTAACGAGTACACTCACTCATCACTAGTGATTACCACTGTTGTGACTAGCTGGCAGGCAGGGTCTTGTCTGAGTCCGCCCCCTCTTGTGATAAGCAGCTCACTGTCTATAGACAAGATACATAGAGAGCTTGGTGTGGGCGGGGTTAGCTTTCTCAGCTCTGCTTCATTGCTACAATTACAAACTCTATGCCAGAACCACTGCACCCAGTAAAGTTAGTGATACATCATTGGATTCAGGGTGTCTTTTTATACATCATTCTGTTCTTAAAAGAGGTAGTAAAAACCTGCTGACATTCCCTTTTAAATGTATTATTCAGAAGTCCCAGTAACATTGTCTGTATAGGAACCATTGTGATATTGGAGCTTCTCTCATAACTAACCAAGGAAGCCAGTGGCATGTGCTATGGGATACGACGTGGTCTGAACCACATAACGTGTCTCCTCTCTACAGCCTGAGGGCTCAATATCTGGATGTTCTATGTTCCTGGCAGTCTAATACATTGATAAACTGCATCTTTCTGTCAGAGGTTTCTGCTAGACATCCTGCCAAAAGTTACCTTCGTCAGAAAAAACACCATGATGTGAACAGAGCCTAAATTGGATGTAAACTGCTATGGACTCATAAAGAACTGCAATTTCAATATAATTAGTTTTGTTTTCATAGTCCCGCTAACATAGAGTCATTTGTCTACAGTCAGTAATTAAGGTGTACAAAGTCAAGGACAAAGAACTAAAGGTTCCAGTTTTCCTAGCAAGAGTGACTAATCTATTATGAAATCCATCAATATTCTAAAGACCTTTTTATTTAGAAGTAATAAGGGGCTTTAAAATTGCACATGGCTTGGTGTCCTTTTGACAGCTGCCCTTTGGCTATGTTATTAACACTTCTGTGGTCAAAGGATAAATAGAAAGGAAGGTTCTTTGCATGTAAGCAATGATACCATCTATTTTAGAACAAGACCAACATTTCTTTTAGCTCTGTGGTGTTTATCTCACTGATGGATTGAGACCACAGCAACCAAGTAATCAGTTATCAAGATTTGATACGTAAATGTTATTCTATTAAGATTTCTCATATATTCCATACACACAAGCTGATAGCATACATGACAATTCCAATTGAAAGCTTAAAGAGTAATCATTTTAATTTTAATTTCATGGATCAATTATACCCATGAAAATAAGCAACTTTGTAATATATCTCATCAGAAAAATTGCTTCTTTCTCTGCCAAAACTGATCAGCCATTATGAACATTCTCAATTCTGAGGTAAAAATTTGTATTCAGTGAAGACGGACTGTGAGAGAAGATTGCAGTTACTACTGATACCATTCTGTGCAGATGGGAGGAGGAGCGAGACACAGAGCTCCTCCTCCCCAATCTCTTCAAGTGATTAAAAACTGACTAGCTTGATCCTTGTAAGCTCTGTGTAGAAATAGGAAGTGACTTTTCCCTACATGAGTAAGCATTAGAACAACAATTTGGTCAGCGCAAAGTCCCTGGCAGGAGGAGCAGCGTAGCTGGGTCAGAAGTTGAAGAAGGGGATGACTTCCTGTTTCTACATAGATCTTAGAAGCATTCAGCTAGTCAGATTTTAATCATGTAATGTCATAGACCTAATGGAAAAGAGAAGAATTAGCTGGGTAGAAAGGCAAAATGAGCAATTGTAAGTACACAATGCGATATAATATGATGATTGCAAAATATTACTAGGATAAGATTTTAATCGGAGTGCTTCTATAGACATGGATATTAATTCACATTAGTAAAAGAAATGGAATTTCTGTCTGCAATCTTTGCTCATTCATTAATTTTCAGCCCCATGCTATACATTTTGCAGCCTTATTCAAAGTATCACATTATACATTTGTGGGAGCATCTCTCCCTGTAATATAGGCTTGATGTGAGGTCTATGTGTATTCAAGCTACTGCTTTATTCTTTGCCTGTAGCTTGTATACTCTGTCCTCCTAGAGACTGTATATGCTTTCTCCCTTGACCATGTTGTGGAGATCTCTGTACAACCTCCCCTCTTCCTGGTGATCTTTTTTAACACTGAAAGAGGGGAGACAAGGGAGAGCAGAGAAAGACAAATTGTAGCACTCAGCTAAATAAGGCACATACAGACACATTTCCACAGTAAGATTTTTAAAATACTCTTAGTAACTGCTATTTCACTCAACGATTACTTCCCAGTTGATCAAAAACATAAATAGATATACTGGTTTAACTGAGCATTTCTTTTTATTAAAGGGGTTGTTCAGTTCATTGCTTAATCAATGAATGGCCTTATAAAAACTAAAAACAACATATTCTTACTTGCTTTATTTGTACTGTTCCAGTGATGTTGGTGCTGCCATTTCCGGTGGGTGATGTGACATTGGTTGCAATGGTCACTTGACACAACAACGTCAAGTCACCCACTGGGAACAGTAAAAGCGACATAACTGGAATGGCAATGCTGTGGAAGATAAATATATATATTATTTTTATTTTCCAGAGGGCCCTAAATTCATAAAGCATGAGTTGTCCAACACTCATCAACCTAGTAAGCACTGTGATGTGAGTACCACTAGCAGCTGTGTGTTTCCTCACTAAGACACATAGGATCACATATGCCCACAGCCTGTTCCGAAATGTCAGTCTGTACTAGCGCCATGAATTTCTGGACATGTGTAACCAGCCTTAGCTTTGCTTCACAGATCCCAGACAATCCATTCTGAATGCTAAATAAACTCCACAATCTATTCCTAAAGATGCTGTATGAGAATGCTGCAGCTTGGACTGGCCCACAGGAGAACAGGAGAATCCTCTGGTGGACCTCTATGCAAGAGTGGGCCACCGCCCTCTTATATGAGCAGTACTTGGCACTATATACTTGAGTCACTATGTACAGACAAAGGCAGCATCTTATTCATTTACCAATCTAACCAGGTCATTATTATATAAATTTGTGATTTAGGTTATTGTCACATTTGCATGTAGCTGAAAAGTGGTGCCCTGGAGTTGGTTACTGGTGGCCCTTGACACCCAACATTGATTACTGTAAGGTTTTGAAAATAATAGACAGAAGTGAGCAGCACGTGGCATGTACTATTGACCATATGAGATGTGCTGTACAAAATCTCTGGAAATCAACACTATTAAGGTGCGCTCACACCTTAGATAGCCATCAGCTGAACCAACATAACTTTCCGCGGACTTTACATGCACACAAGCATACTTGGTTTGGCCGAACATGCTTTTCAATGAGGAGAGGGGAAAGTCACCGCCAGACCTCTCTACACTGGCTTATCTCATACTGGTGCTAGAAAATTGGGAGTTGAAGTTCACATGTATAATTCTTCTCTTCCCTGACATCATCTGTTAATGGAAAGCCTTCATGGATACTAAATCAGGTTTGGCTGATAATCTAATATGTATGGACACGGTTTTAACTGCAGAGATAAAAAGAAGAGACCAGGGGCTTTAAAGCGAGCCTGTCACATTAAAAGTGCTATCCAAACTTGCAGTTATGTCTATATGCATACTTATTCAAGGAAACCTGTCAATCACTGATCTGTACAATCTACTAAAGTGAAAATTTAGAATAAGCAGAGATTTAAGTGAACAAAACACAGGTTTTAATGAACTTTACCCACAAAACCATATATCAGTCTGCTGAGCTACATGCAGATTGGACTTCATTTTTAATGTGACCTGTTCACATTAAATTACATATTTGACAAGTGTTATACTGTACCTAGGACAGTTCCAAGGGTCTAGATCCCAACACAGGTTTTCAAACAGCACTAGATAGAGCTCTCTTGTAGGGATGATAGGGCCCATGGATGTTCAGGTTCATTGGATTTGTCCCAACTTTAGTCCAAAGCTCGGTTTGGTTACCAGAACTCTTTCCACCCTTGATCCCAGCCACAACCTCAAAGAAGTCAATGGGGACCCGAGCTTTGATGCTATAAAAGGTCTCTCACATCTCTGTCTCCTGCTAAACTCCAACCACTAAATTGGACTTCCGGGAAAAGTCTGTGTTTGGAGTTCAGCCCCAAACAAAGAGTCTGGTATGAATCCTGAACTTTACAGTTCGTGTTTGCGCATCTCTACTCCCTTGTCATTCGCAAATCCCTTGAGTGTTGGCGTAATGGCAACAGCTGCAGACTTATGCTAGCTTGTGGCTGTGTTGAGCAGACAACCCATAGTGCTCTGTTGAATGTTAATTTCTTAACACTGTACTGTGTGACTTCTTTAGTTTCTTAGTTTTTTCATGTATTTCTTTATTTTGAGGTGATAAATATAATAGTTGTCTGTTCCAAATAAAACAGTTCTCCTACAATGGTGTCCAACACAACTGAAAAATGCAAAGCACCACAAAGAGTGCTAGAGTAACCAGTCCACAATATTAGTTATATAAAAAGGTTAGCTTTATAAAGCATATGGAGGGACAAAAAGCAGAGGACTTTGTCGAGGAGGATAAACAAAAATGCTAAAGGTCAAAAATAATATTTATTGTCGAAAAATAATGAGTTTTGAGGAGCATCCCCTTCATCCGATGAAAAAAACAAGTGTACCTCCTCTCTTTGTCTGATGAAGGGGATACTTACTTCAGGTTTTTTTTTAATAAATATTATTATTGACCTTAAGAGCAGTAACCTAGGTCTTTTATTTTTTAATTCTCCCACAATGTCCGAGAGCTGATGATTCTCCTGAAATCTGCAACATTGAGCAGTGAACTAGATATAAAACTTCAGACGGGTGTATCAAAACGTTTCTAGACTACTTTTTTCAATAGTTACTAACGACACTTGCACCCCACCCATCTACTCCCTGTTTGAGCTGCAGTAGATGTTAAATGGTCTATTCTTTTTCGGCTGAGGTCACATGGCTGTTGATTCTCTCACGAGAGAGAATCAGGCTGATTATGGTAATGTCACTTGGATCAAATTCCGTCAGTGTCATGAGAGAATCATATCACAGGTGCGGAGAAGACGGAGAATTTAATTTCTCCATCTTCTCCATTGCATCTGTGCGCGTACATCGGACGGCACTCAGATGTCATCTGAGTGCCGTCTGATGTCTCACACGCACCTACAGACTTGTATAGTTGCGCTTGATTCGATTCGGATGCACTCTCAACATGCTACGATTGATTTCTCATGCCGAATCAGCAGTATCTTAGCATAGCAATTGGCCGAGTGCTATCTGGTAAAACATCGGATAGCACTCGGCTATGCTATATGCTCAGTTGAGCGAGCCCTTACTTGCAGTGTTGCTTTAATATAAAAGTTCCTCCAGCCTTTATTCACCAAAACCTGTAAAGGCTTGAAATGTGACATTTACCACCAGCATATAAAATGAGAGACCATTTCACTACATCTTTAAGCTAGTCTAGGATAAGGAACAAAAGTCAGCCATATTAATAAATGCACTGCAAACTATTGCTAGCTTCCAGGCAACAAGGTATTATAGTGTTAAGCAGAACCCAAAAGAAAGGGCTGTAATGTTTAATATTCAAGCAAGTCTAATTCCTATTAATTCTCTTCTGGCTTCTATTTGGTTTCAAGAATGACACCCATGTTGCCCGTACAATTAATTTATGTGCAGACATCTCATGTAGCATAAGAAACACGGGAGAATCTGAGGATCAGCACTGAGTTGTCATCTTGTTTCTAGGTCATTGTGCTTCAGAAATAAAGGATTTGCCACTGTTCTATGTACAGAGGTTCCCTCAACACTTTAGCTTAGTCATGAAGAGGGAAATGAATAGGTCACTGAAAGGAGGAGAGATTTCCCTGCTACCACCCTTGGGTTTGCACAGTGGGGGGTCTCAGACTTCAGTGGATACAACACTTAGGGAATAATAGTGAAAGCAGGGCCGGACTGGCCATTTGGCAATTCTGGCAAATGCCAGAAGGGCCTGTCTGGTCGTGGACCACTTGGCTGCTACATTGTTAGCAGAATCTTTGCTCTCAAGACACCCATACTGTTAAGAGTTGTGATGGAGCACAAAGTAATTGACTCCATCACAAACTCTAGCAGGCTCTGGGTATCATTAGAAATATTGGTCTTGTAGTAAATCTTCCTTTCCTCCATCCAAGGTAATATTAGTAATATATCCCATCTGGTGCTTGGGGACGGGGACAACATGGGCCTGTGTGATTTCAAATGCCAGGGCTGAATTTCAGCCCCAGTCGTACCTGAGTGAAAGGAACATGATTTGCAGCTAAAATCACATAAGAGGAACACAATCGCTGAGATCAGATCCAATACAGATAAGAAATGAGACACAGCAAGCAATAAACAATTGGCAACGTAATAGGAAACAATTCTATAATCTCATTTGTATTACACTTGTGATACTGGAACTGAATTCAGTTGATGTGATTGTCAACATAGTAGATCCAATTACTTCGGAATAGAATAGACATTATCTGACAAACATCTAATTGCACCCTGTACCACTGTTATTCTTTGTTTTCAACAGAAATTTTGAAAACATAGCAATAAACGGCATGTCATATTTTTCTCAACAAACCCAGAGATAATAAATGAAGACTTCACTAATGATACTCTACAATTAGTTCCTATTCTTGAGTCCTAAAGGTGTTCGATAGCAGACTTCCTTCCACCTGTCAGTTACCGCCTTGCAGCGCCTCGGGCTCGCTAAGCTCTGCACTACACAGTCTCTGATTGCCAGGATGCAGCTTTTAATTAGCTTTCTTGTCTTTGGAAGAAAAACAACAAAAAAGCTATTGAAGGCATTTACTATTTTTACCCGGCGTTGGTCAATAATCTTTCGATAGGCTATTTAACGTCTCATGCAGGGATTTATTTAATCTCCATCGAAGTTCTGCTCGCTTCCATCTTCAATGGAATCTGTCCTAGAGAAAATTAGCTATACTGTATATGTGAGCTCATAACACAAATGCCTTCATCTTGTACTAGCATTGATCTTGCTCATAGAGAGGAATGACATCTCTTGAAAGAAAAGAAAGACATTGTTAGGATTGTCAACTCAATGAGACAATGTGTCTAGTATGAGATGACAACACATTTCAAGAGAGAATTAAAATAGGAACTCCAATCTGCCATAACATGGGGTTCTTTATAACACAAAAGTTATGGCGTATGCAGTATACTTAATAATGAACAGATATATGTGGCCTCAGACTACTGAAGTTCGTCAGAGGTGTTTCCCAGCAGGTAAATTGTTCTGAAATGGTAGTGATGGTTGCATCACAAATTCTATGTCAGGGTAGAGTTGCGCAAATTTTTAAAAATTCGGTTCCGATTACACAGCCAAACATTATTGGAGGCAATGAGAGTAGAAATTACTGAATGTATTCAGAATCGATCATCAAACAAATTCGGCACGAATAGGGTACCAATTTGGCACGAATATGGCAAATTCAGATTCGGAGACCGATTCCAAACATATTCATTCAACTCTAATCAGGGGTCTCAAACTTAGCCGGATAAATGGATCAAACCTAGAAAAAGTTTGACGTTTACGAGCCACATTCCCTGTGGGACAAGGTTATGTTTTCAGTGATACCATTTTTTTGATATATATGATGTTTTGATCACATATTTATGTGTCAGTATACTGAAAAAGTTACATTTCATAAGTGTTTTTTTCTCTCTTTTTTTCTTTACAGTGACTATCTTTAAAGGGCTATCTGTGTGGCTATGGTACAGTTCAGCATCTTGGGTTATTACGGATGCAATTCTAAACATAATTTTTTGTTTACTTTTGTTTTTATATAAAACAGCATTTTTAGTGGCACTCTGTCATACTTTTTAAAAAAAAATTGTAATGTAATTTTCACAATTCTCTGATATAACATCCTGCAATAGTTCTATACTGCAGGATATTGGATCTGTTCGCTTTATGCTGAAACTTTGCCTGTTAGGCCCTATTATTGCAGGGCACTACAGACACCCATATCAGAGCTCAAGGCCATTACTTGGCCTCAATTTGTTATGGCAACTAGCGGCACCCAGCAAATGCGGGATGCCAATAGTGTTAAAGAGGGAGATACCTACTTCAAATAACTATAAAAATACTGCTATCAATAGCTTGGCCCGTGCAAAATTTTTGCACATTGGTCGTCGGGGGCGCAGGCAATTTCAGAAAAAGCAAGCTGGTCAAATGTAAATATTTCATGAGATGATGAACACAGACAGGTATTTATATATGTAGATTGGTAATACAATAAATTGGTTTGATAAGTAGAGGCCAAAAGATGTCTTCCGGTTGAGGTGCCACCTGCAGGGCATTGTGTCTTTCTGCAGCTTTATGAAAATGAATGTTTAAACTGTATTTAGTGATAAAATCGTGAACGTGTGGTTTGTTTGGCTCTTTTCTTGCTGAAGTAGGCAAGTTTACCTTTCAAATGGTGTATCATTTGTGTGTGTGGGGCAAAGTAATCAGCGTAAAAGCAGTGCATGTTTACAAATGTGTTTGCATATGCGACTCACCTGCAGTGAAGTGTGCAATCCTCCAATGTGCCTGAAATAGGCTGGGCAAGCACTTGGGCAAGCTGGAAAGACCCCAAGGCAAATGTTTGGATTTGTTTGTGATGTCTGGAAGCAGCTTTGTGGCAGTGTGTTTTGGGGTAGTGTGGTGCCACCTGCAGGTCATTTTTTCTTACTGTACAGTGTTTAGAAATAATAGAATAGATTATTGACAGCTGTATTGTATCGGCTGCTAATACCAGTCATGAAAGTTGAAGTAGAGTTTCAACTATGATATACAGCTGACAATAGCTGATAATGGTGCTGGCTCTGATTGTGAGCCAACACTATATATGTACAGCGGTTTGCAGGAAAATCACCTCCTTGTGGAAATGGTGGGTGTCAGAAAGGTTAAAAAAAATACTTATTTCTCATAAGGATATGTGATCTGATCACAGCTTTCAAAAGCTATACAGTGTACAGTCTTGGCTTTGTCCTATTCAGGCAGAGTAGAATATTTTGTATATTAGTAAGCTTTATAATGCAGTATGACCTAATGATTCCTCTGGAAGCTGCTTAACCTCCTGAAGAACAAAAGGATCGGGCTTTTGAATTCAAACTACCTGTTCATTCTTTCTCAAGACATCATCTGTCAGGGAAGAGTTGGGATGCTACCATACACATTAAGGCCACAATTCATCACAGTTGTTTCTCCAGTTTTCTGGAGTATCTTTCTTTTTTCAGTGGCTTTAGTATGTATGGCTTATTCGTTACACATTTTACGCCATTTTTTAAGTTGTTTTTCTTTTCTAAGTCTATTATTATTTTTCTTGGACAGCATTGGTTATCTAGCTGTTTTAGACAGATTCATGAATTTTGACTTTTACTAAATGCCACATTTTTGGGGTATGCAGCCCACTCCAGTTCCTGGTTTAAGTAAAGTTTCTGGCATTCTTTTTCAGTTTGATACATTTTTAGGCAAAGGTGCAACTTTTTAAAAGATTTTGAACTTCTGGTGCTGAAAAGTTGCAATAACTGGTTAAAGACAAAACTAAAGAGCATCAGCAAGCACCCCAAGACTTAAAATGTAAATTCAATAAATCACCAATGATGAATCGGGCCCTAAACGATTGGCTATCTTCATGTTTGGCTGATTTTAATGTGTATGGGGGCCTTAACTTCTGGTAATGATAACAATGGTACCTATTTGTCAAACTATGATCACATTGGCATGATTACTTCTCTTTGTAAAACTGTGCCATAACTTATACCTCATGGATTCATAGATGGACCTCAAAGGTTTCCATTAATGAGATTGAGTGAAAAGTGCTGGATGCAATGCTATTCCCTCCTACTATGACAACAGTGATTGATTGCTTTGGGTGCCAATGTAAATTTTTCTGTTTGACGGTTTTGTCGGATCTCACACAATTGTTCTACAATGCGCTAAAAGTGTTCCGTATATAGTAATTTTGGTGACGTGAACAGTATGGATTTCTTCATAGATATTTCTGTCAGGAAAAGTGTTTGGCTGATTTGAGATGTTAAAGGGCTCAGAGAAGAAGCAAGGTATCCAGCAAGCATCTTGTTACAGCCCTATTCTTGCCATTTGCCTGTCTGCTAATACTAGCATGGGGCCAGGGTCGGACTGGGGCACCGGGACACCGTAGGTTTCTCCGATGGGCCCGCCTCCCAGCCCCAACTCCTGCCTCCTTCATTGATGCGGCTGTGCCTACCCTGCAAGCTAATAGCATGCACCAAGCGGCACACTTTGTTCTATAGCCGGCTTCTATTGAAGAGCGGTGCCTGCGTGCCGACCCTCAATTCAGCCTGCACAGTCTCAGGCGCACAGCTGACTGTGCAAGGCTGAGTCTGAGAGGAGACCCGCAGTCCCCTGTTTCCTGCGCTGAGTCTCCATCTCCTCTTCTACAATACCCTGGACAACTGTGAATGTGATCTAAA
>VIAB01000416.1:127290-140412 GCA_009801035.1 Oophaga pumilio
AAGAATGATTTTTCTCTGGTGGGTCCAAGGTCATCCAGTCCGACACTGCATGGGGCCATTACAGGATTGCAACATTTACTGATTTGGTTGGAATACTAGGTATGTGAAATCAGAGACAACTCCAGATAGTAAAATTAGGGCTTTGTCATCCATCATGAAAATCAAGATGTGATTGGAACAAGCAATTGTGCTCGGGAATCTGGCACATGACATAAGATGAGAATCGGAGAAAACATGAAGTAGACGGAATTACATAAGTCTGCAATATATTACTGTATAGCTGATATATGATGTGTTACTGCAGTTAGCACTATAGAAGGACCAGTTTGTCATGCGACAACTATATTTAACTAGATTTGTGCTGAATAAATCAAACACTCTTAAAGGAGTTTCCAGTTAAGACCACAGGATAGCTGAATGCTTGCTGATTGGTGGCTGTACCACCACTGGGACCCACGCTTGTTGTTATCTCTTCTCTGTGTGTATATCACAGGTGGAATAGCGACCCTGGGAGCTGTAACGTTGTGTCAACTGGCTTTGGACCATGTACGGACTCTATGGACTGTTTTCGGTCATCTCCCTACCCTTGTTATCTCTTCTCTGTGTGTATATCACAGGTGGGATAGCGACCCTGGGAACTGTGACCTTGTGTCAACTGGCTTTGGACCTTGTACGGACTCCATGGACTGTTCTCGGTCATCTCCCTACACTTGTCAATATCTCTTCTCTGTGTGTATATCACAGGTGGAATATCGACCTTGGGAGCTCTGACGTAACATCTACCGTTATCCAGGCGAGTCAGCGGAAAGGTTAGGCCCTGAAATGTGCACTATGTTGAGGGTAATTGCTGGGATTGTTCTGTTTTCTATTGGGCGTTGTGGTTCAATAAAGTACTGCCACACTGTTTACCCTAACCCTGTGTTGTCTGTGCAGTGTTATGCCCACGTTTAACAGGAGAGCAGGTGTTAGGCGGGTCGATCCCTGGTCCATGCGGTTTCGGCTAGTAGACTTGGGTGCTCGCCGACCCTCCATTTCTCCACAACCAC
This sequence comes from Oophaga pumilio, assembly GCA_009801035.1. NCBI lineage: Eukaryota > Metazoa > Chordata > Amphibia > Anura > Dendrobatidae > Oophaga > Oophaga pumilio. The sequence continues at coordinate 128,337 of VIAB01000416.1, forward strand.
CATGTCAGGAGAAATTAAGCTTTGCATATTGACCATTCAAATTCATGTAATTTCTTTGTGAAGATGGACAGGACATGTCTCCTAGTGAGAGACGCTCTTTGTAATCACTTCAACTCTGTTCAAGAAATCAGAATCCTGAAAAGAAGGCCACCCTTATAATTTAGAACACAGAATTCCCTAATGTCTTCTACATGAAAGTGTAGAAGGCATAAATTGCTTGTTGAACTCAGTAAAGTGGACATAGATATTAAAAATTGTCAGCCTAGAATGCCAAGTTAGAATGGCTGGTCAACTATTTAATATATAATTTTCATTGAGGGCAGATGACAAAGAAATGACAGAAGGGGTCAGGTATTAGCTTATCCCTATGTCCTATCTCATGTACTGTATATGCAGGAGTTAGAATGAATAACTGTTGACCAAAAGTAAGTTCAGCTGATAGATAATTTAAAGGGGTTCTCTGGGGATAAAACAAAAAGAAATACATTAAAAAATGTCATAAAAAATGTTTGACTACCTTTAACTAGCAGATCATACTTGTTTTCTCGGAGGTAATCATTTTAATACATTAAAATTGGTGCCAACTTGTTATCCTGACAGAAACCAGTCCTTGAATGTTTGTAAGATAGAAGACTCTGAGCATGTGCAGTAAAAGCTCCACCCATTTCCTTCATATGTAGTAAGTTGTGATCCCAGTGTATATTCTGATCTATTATTGAAGATATCATGGGTGCTGAGATAAGAAGAGGCTGCCCACGCTGCAGCCACCCAGTCTTTCTCGTCAAGTACTGGAGATAACAGGAGAGCCGAGGAAAGAAGAGGCTGTTCACACTACTGTCCTTGTCTTTCTGATCTAATACTGGAAATAGCAGAAGTGTAGAAATAAGAGGCTGCTAACACTGCTGTCCACTCTGCCTTTCTGATCTAATACCAGAGATACCAGTGATGCTGAGGAAAGCTGGTTACACTGCTGAAGTAAGAAGAGGCTGCTCACATAACTGTCTTCCTGGTATATCTGATCTAATACTGGAAATACTAGGGGTGTTGAAGTAAGAAGAGGCCGCTCACACTGGTCTCCATGCTGCCTTATTGATCTAATAAAGGAGACACCAAGGCTGCTGAGGTAAGAGGCTGCTCACACTGTTGTCCTCCCTGTCTTTCTGATCTAATACTGGAGATACCAAGGGCCCTGAGGTAAGAGGCCTCTCACACTGCTGTCCTCCCAGTGTTTCTGATCTAATATTGGAGATATCAGAGGTGCTGAGGTAAGAATAGACTGCTCACACTGCTGTCAACCCTGTCTTTCTGATCTAATACTAGAGATACCAAGGGTGCTGAGGTAATAGGCTGCTCACACTGCTGTCAACCCTGTCTTTCTGATCTAATACTTTAGATGGAGATACAAGGATGCTGAGATAAGAATAGACCGATCGCACTGCTGTCCATCCTTTCTTACTGACCTAATACTGGAGATACCAGTGGTGATCAGGTAAGAACAGATGCTCAAATTGCAATCCACCCCGTCTTTCTAATCTAATACTGCAAAAGGAGATACCAGAGGTGGTGAGGTAAAAAGAGGTTGCTAATACTGTTGTCCAACCTGTCTTTCTGATTTAATAGTTTAGATGGAGATAGGAATGGTGGTGAGGTAAGAATAAGCTGCTCATGCTGCTGTCCACCCTTTCTTACTGATCTAATACTGGAGATACCAGTGGTGCTGAGGTAAGAATAGGCTGCTCACACTGCTGTCCACCCTGTCTTTCTGATCTAACACTGGAGATGGAGATAACAGGGGTGTTGAGGTAAGAAAAGGCTGCTCACACTGCTACAACCATTTTTTTCTGAATGTTGACTGTACACTGTGACCAAAAAATAGCTTGATGATATGTGGTTCAAGTTTTCTTTAGGTCATAGCATGGAAATTTCACAAGTATGACTTGCTAATTAGAGTTATTATTAATTTACTTATGACATTTTTTTTCTTTGATTCATGGAGAATGCCTTTAACTGTATGGCCACCATTTAAGGGTTTCTACTTCTCGATAACTCACCGTGTTAAGATAATGTAGTAAATATCGATGCAGTCCTAAGTAAAATACATAACAACACATCTTTGTATCATAGTATGTTCAAACCTGAAGCTTTTTGCAAAGTCTGCTCTGCTAACACAAACAATGCGCAAAAACTAAAACTTATGTAGAAGCCATGGATGTGAAGCATTCTGTCTTTAGAGCCATGTGACAAGTCTACCCTGCGGGGCGCTACTTAGGCATGTAAACGAATCAAAGCATATTTATTAAATAAAAAAAGTAGTTCTTTTTAATCTGAGCATTGAGCGGGAAATAATTAGCTGTCATGTCTATTATCAGGTAAATGGTTGGAAAAACCATGGTTGCTTAGACACAACTACAGAAGATTGAGCTGTAAATCAGTGATCTGCCTGCTGTGTGTGACAAATCAAAGCCACACAGTTCTCAACAGGCGGCTGTGGTAGCCACTAATTATATTTTACGTCTTCTTCAATACTGCCTCCCGTGGGTGTGAGGCTAAACACTGCCTTACAAATGTTGCACACACCTCACCAACTGAGCCATCGTATTTTACCCTATGCCCCTATTCCTCCGCAGGAGCTTCATTTGTAGCACGAGTCCTATTTCTTCTTTGTCAGACCAGTTTCATAAATATCACAGATACTGCTTTATGGTGCCAAGGGACAGCCATGGGGATTTCTGTGCTATCACGTCCATGCTGTGCTGTGGCAGATGTAACTAAAGCAGCAGGGCATAAATGATTCAAGACTAGGAAGAATGGAGTGTGTATAGGAGGGTACAGCAGAGGCGGCGAGGAATGAGGTATAATTGCAAACATCATTTCCCCATCAAAACAGCAACAATCACTCAGAAGTAAGAGTGCTGATATAAGTGCAAGAGGCATGACTAGACTAATCATGTTATCCACGCTCCCTGAGCAAGTCTGCATTGCATGTAAGAACACATGAGATGGCAAGGAGGAGAAGCATCAAAGCTTTCCTGTTAGAATGGACTCAGACAGTCACAGGCGGGTAAGGCCAAGCTCCTGGGGAATTTGCCATATGAGTAGTGTAGTTGTACTTTCTGCTGAGTTCTGCACATTGCACTAGAGACATAGCAATATTATACTCCATGAAGCAAAGCCCTGGTCAGTCCTCCATCTCTGCTTAATTAATGTTGTGCTAAGAGGTGGGAGTTCTTGGGCGACTTATTAAACTAAGAAGATGGCACTCAGCAAAATACCACTGCAGTGGGAGCCACATAGCAATAATTAACTGCTCATATTAAATAGAGCTGAAGGACGTAAATCAGCATGGCGCTGCGACCTTATTTCAGCTAGGCATAGCTTATACCAATAATTGGACATACAGTGTAAAGTGAGATACAGAGGTTGAGATTGATAATCTAAATATTAGAAGGATTTTCACTTTTTGGATTAAAGGGGTTCTTCAGTGACATGTAAATGTTTACGCATCCCTGGTCAAAATTACTGTTAAGAAAGTTGAAGATGAAATGATCTCTAAAAGGCCTAAAGTGACAGCTTAAACATTTCCTTTTCTTAGGCAAGAAAAAAAAATATATATATATTTTCATCTTTTACATTTTAAAAATTTCAAAAAGTAAAATGGGCCAATTAAAAATTTTGAGCAACCTGCATCGTTAGCACCTAGTAGCACCCCCTTTTGCAAGTATCACAGCATGTAAATGCTTTTTGTAGCCAGCCAAGAGTATTTAAAATTTTTGGTTTGGTGGGCTTTTCATCCATTCTTTCTTGGAAAATTCTTCCAGTTCTGTGAGATTCCTGGGTCTTCTTGCATGCACTGCTATTTTGAGGTCTAGCCACAGATTTTCAATAATGTTCACATCAGGGGACTTTGAGGGCCAATGTTAAACCTTCAGCTTGCATGTTTTGAGGCAGTCTGTTGTGGATAGAGATGAGCAAATTTGTTCAGATTTTGGCCCCGAAATCTGATTTTGACATATTCATGCCATATTTGAACACTATTCAGGCCAAATATATGTCTTATGATCGGTTCTGAACATATTCGGTAATTTGACTCTGATGGCATTCGGCTATGTTCGACGAATATTGCAAAAACAATACTCAATTCCGATCGTATTCGGAACCGAATCCGAACAAATTTGCTCATCTCTAATTGTGGATTTTGAGGTATGTTTAGGATCATTATACATTTGTAGAAGCCATCCTCTTTTCAACTTCAACTTTTTTACAGACTGGGTTATGTTTGCATTAAGAATTTGTTGAAATTTTATTGAATCTATTCTTCCCTTTACCCTTGAAATATGCCATTGACTGCAATATAACTGCAAAGCATAATTTATCCTCTCCCAGGCTTAATGGTTGGAGAGATGTTCTTTTGCTGATATTCTTTGCCCTTTTTTCACCACATGTACTGTACCTTTGATCATTGTGGCCAAGGAGTTCTGTTTTAACCTCATCCGTCTGCAGGACTTTTTTCTGAAATGCACCAGGCTTGTGAAGATGTTCTTTTGCATATTTCTGGTGCTGAATTTCAATATGAGGATGCAGGAGAGATTTTCTTCTGATGACTTTTCCATGAAGGCCATATTTGTGCAAGTGTCTCTGAACAGTAGAACAATGTACCAAAACTTCAGACTCTGCTAAATGTTTCTGAAGGTCTTTTACAATCAAGCGGGAGTTCTGATTTGCCTCTCTTGCAATCTTATGAGCAGCTCTCACTGAAATTTTGCTTGGTCTTCCAGACCTTATCTTGACCTTAAAGCAACTCCTGGAGTGGTTTCTAAGTAGAATATGCCAATTTTTGTGGTGTAGAAAGAAGAAAATTATATGAAAGTTTTTTAAGCATAAATTCTGTGCCCTTCTTGCCCTTACGTCCTTACATGGATGAGAAAGGATACCACCAGTATGGTAATGCTTTTCTTTGATATGCTGCATCACTATTTATAGGGAACCTATCATCATGATTTCATATCACAAACTAATGGCATCTATGTAAAGGTGCTATAATGCTGATTAAGTCGTTACCTTGCTTGCAGAAATTCATTTTGCCATTTTAGAGAAATGTATCATTGAAATTCTATGCTAATGAGTTGCAAGTACAGTGAAGTTGGACTTAAAACTTGTAGCTCTCCAGCCTCTCTTCCTAATCATCATCTGACTCCTATCTCTTACTGAGAGTTCACTTCTGTTTCACTGACTGTTGATTTGTTAGTCATAGACAGGAGGCAAGTGATGGGCAGGGAACAAAGAGAGAGAGGGCAGGAGAGTTGCAAGTGCAATCTCTAACCCGCTGCACTTGCAGCTCATTAGCTTGCAGTTTCAATGATGGATTTTTCAAAAACAGCAAAACAGATTTCTGCAAGCAAGGTAAGGATTTAATCACATTTAAAAGGCCTTTATATATATGCCATTAGTTCGGAGTATAAAATCCACACAGGTTTTCTTTAAATCAAGTTTTCATACAATGTAGTATGGGTATTACACATCAGAAATAATATGCTCAAGTCTGTGCTGAGATGCAGTCTACATATTTAACCTCAGCACTGATTAATGTCCATCTGTGTCCAAGAAACAGTGGTATCAGTGAGTATTAGAAATCATTGGCAGGGGTGCCATGTAACTGGCTCTATAATTATTCTCTTTGCCTCGGCTCTGTCAAACACTATTGGCTTGAAATCAGCCTTATAACTGTGATATCAACATGGCAGTGATAGGAAGCTTGGAACAATAATGCTGTTCATTTCTGTATAACCATGACCTGACAAATGATAACATTTCTATTACAAAGTTACTTCTGGGGGTAACAAATTAAAACAAGTTAAAGCACAGAAAGTGCCCAGCATGTGCCTGGCGTCTCATTATGCATCTTTATACTTAAATATAACAATGTTTTCACACATATCTCAGATCATCTTGACTTGTATTATTGAATTTTTCAAAACCTTCTGTAAAAAAAGCTTAGGCTGCACTGAATGAGCTGTTAAAATCCCTCTAAAGCTATCACCGGTGCTGACATAATGATAAAAATCCTCTATAAATTCATCAAGGCTGAGATGTTGGATTACAGGGAAAAAAGAACTTACTAACCATAGCACAGTACTATTGTGGAATTATTGTACTTGCGTGTATGAAGTATTTTAGTGTGACTTCCAGTTTTCTTTGCATTGGGTACAGTTACTTCTCTAAAGTAATGGTTTCCTACCTCTTTATCCTTATGAAATATTTAAGGATTACTGTCACCCTCTTTTAACCTGTTTGGCACTAATGATCTTGTCAGGGCTCAAGCCAGAAGCACAACACCGTGTTACCAAAACTGAATTGTAGCATTGCACTCGCACCCCAAAAAGTAGCCAATATGAGCAAAGTGCACGGTGCCAGCAGACAGTCCATCAGGAACTTAGAGTGGAAACGTTTGCTAGAGCTTCTTGCAGTTTCTTACATTTTCAATGCGTACACTTTTGCAAAATTTCCCCATGGTGCGCCCGAGAACGTGCAACTCCCATAGGTCTCTTACACCACTCAAATGCACATATTACTCATAGCTCCACTTGTAGCACTTCAACACTCTGGACCTCTGTCTTGGGCTCTCCGATGCCATCTTTCAACTTCTCTAAGTGCAATCAACCAAGCAGTTGTTTTCTCCTCACACACTACAGTCCTCTCCTGGACTACAATCTTCCCTATCTGGCTTTTGGTCTGTCTAGTCAACAGACAATTGTCATTCACTGTCTCTATAACTCTTCTCACATGAACTTTGACTGTTACAATTACTTAGGCAGTAAGTGCTTGCCACTTTATCCTGGTGTCTACACCTTCCTATCTCCTTAGGAGTCAGCTGCTTATCTTCTTACTGACAGGCTTGTAAGTTATTGAGACAATCTCCTCTCTGTAAGGGCCCCATCTCACATAGTGACGCACCAGCGATCTCGACAACGATATGAACTTGTCAGGATCGCTGGTGTGTCGCTACATGATCGCTGCTGAGCTGCCAAACAGGCAGCTCAGGCAACGATCAGGACAGCGACACTGCGGGTAACGTAGCCTAGTTACCCGCAGTGTATGTTGGATACCAGCTTGCTGATGCAGGGAGCTGTTAACCAAGGTACACATCGGGTTTCCAGGCGCTGCACAGTGCCTGGAAACCCGATGTGTACCTTGGTTACCAGCTGATCGCTGGTCTCCTGCCTGCCACACCCAGCGATGCGTGCTGGCCAGTGGGAGACCAGCGATCAAAAAAAAGTCCAGGCATTTCTGACACGGCCAGCGATTCACAGCAGGGGCCTGATCGCTGGTACGTGTCAGACATAGCGAGATCGCTGCTGAGATCGCTGCTGCCTCACAAAACTTGTAACTCAGCAGCGATCTCGCTAGTGATCTCGCTATGTGAGACGGGGCCTTAACTCCTGTATACTCTAAAAGAAATGATCTCTGCAACTGATTCAAGGTGGCTGCAAACCATCCATTATACATCCTATATTCAATTCTCCCAGTTCCAGATCCAGTCATGAAGATACTTAGGCCCCAATTCAGATTAATTAAGATCAGGGTTGTGAACAGCAGTCTTAATGAATTAGGTGTATTTTACTTCAGAGGCCCCGTTCATCAAGAGATGCATGCCACTTTAAAGGGCACCCCATTAAAATAAAAACACTTATACTCACCTCTCATGTCAGCGCTGTTCCAGAGGTGTCGCCACTTGTGTTCCCGGGGCTCACGTGAGGATGTTATGACACGTAAGCCTATCGTCCAATCAGCATTGGCGTCATTGCCCCTCCTTTGGACATGTAAGTAATTAAGAGGAAGTAAGAGCTGCGGCTGTCCACTCATTTCCTCTTCATTTCTTATTCGTTCGAAGGTGGAGAATGTGACGCCAGTGCTGATTGGCCACAGGGCTCATATAACAAAGTCTCACAGGTGTATTTATTGGCCCATGAGAAAAGCTGGAAACATTTTGGCAAATGGCTCACTTCCTCTTGAGCTGAAACTTTGTAACCTGTTTACATTGGCCATAAATACATATACTGTATATGTTTTTCTGCAAGAAATTTGCTATTAAGTGCTGCCCATTTTTTCAAGACAGATAGATAGATAGATAGATAGATAGATAGATAGATAGATAGATAGATAGATAGATAGATAGATAGATATGGGATAGATCAGGGGCAGACACTGACAGCTTGGGGCCCCTGTGCAAGAAATGTGTCTGGGTCCCCTCCCTGCCGGGTACGCTGCTGATGATGAGGGCAATCTGGTAATGGGACCACTGGAGCCTCAGGCTCAGAGAAACAAGCCAGATCACCCTCATTATTACTGCCCTGCAAGCAGGGGCATACATAGCAATCACAGGGCCCCATAGCCAAAGTTCTATTTGGGCCCCCCACCTCCAGCGCAGTCATACTTGCAGTCAGGTGACAACTAGTGTCGTTATGTCAGTGAATAGAACACTGCATATGTGACTGATACTCTAGTTGGCACATGACAGCAAGTATGCAAAGCGCATCCTCGTGGTTACATGATAACTGCTGGAACAGGAATAGCCCGACCATGTATATATTATATTACATTATATGTCTGGTATCAGTATCATCTGGTATCTGCTCTATATACACATACACACACAGATACACATACATAAACCGTACATACATATACTGTACATACATATACCATACCTATACACAGATACATATACCTTGCATACATGTACTGTACATACACACACAGATACACATAAAAATACCGTACATACATACATACACACACACATAAGTATACACATACCGTACGCTCATATACAAACATATATACCGTCTACACACAAACATACTGCACATACACAGATGTACAGACACATACATGCACACACATAGATACACACAAATACATATTATATATACACACATACACACAAATAGATACACATACACAGATGTACACACACATACATAGATACACACATATACATGCAAACACAGATACACACATATACATATACTGTACATAGATACACACATACATATGCTGTAGATACATAAATACACATAGATACACATACATACATAGATGTACACACACACGTATATTTCTGAACTAATCTCTCAATATCTTCCCTCACATAATCTCTGGTCCTCCCAAGACCTCGTTCTCTCCTCCACTCTTAATCGCTCCTCACCCAATCTCCTCCAAGACTTCTCCCGAATATCCCACATCCTCTGGAATTCTGTGCCCCAACACGTCAGATTATCCACCACATTTGGACCCTTCAGACGGAACATGAGAACCCATCTCTTCAGGAAAGCTTACAGCCTGTAATGACCACTCTGCCACCTCAACAGCATCGGAGCTACTGCAACCCCCGACCTACTGTCTCCTTCCCCATAATCCTGTAGAATGTAATCCCGCAAGGGCAGGGTCCTCCTCTCTCTGTACCAGTCTGTCATTGTTAGTATGTTTAGTGTAAGTGATATCTGTATTTTGATGTAACCCCTTCTCATGTACAGCACCATGGAATTAATGGTGCTATATAAATAAATAATAATAGATAGACAGAGTGATATATATTAGATTTATAGATAGTATGATACTAGATAGATACAGTTATATGAAAAAGTTTGGGCACCCCTATTAATCTTAAGCTTAATGTTTTATAAAAATTTGTGTTTTTGCAACAGCTATTTCAGTTTGATATCTCTAATAACTATTGGACACAGTAATGTTTCTGCCTTGAAATGAGGTTTATTGTACTAACAGAAAATGTGCAATCTGCATCCAAACAAAATTTGACAGGTGCATAAGTATGGGCACCTCCCCAGAAAAGTGACATTAATATTTAGTAGATCCTCCTTTTGCAAAAATAACAGCCTCTAGTCGCTTCCTGTAGCTTTTAATGAGTTCCTGGATCCTGGATGAAGGTATTTTTGACCATTCCTCTTTACAAAACAATTCCAGTTCAGTTAAGTTTGATGGTCCCCGAGCATGGACAGCCCTCTTCAAATGATCCCACAGATGTTCAATGATATTCAGGTCTGGGGACTGGGATGGCCATTCCAGAACATTGTAATTGTTCCTCTGCATGAATGCCTGAGTAGATTTGGAGCGGTGTTTTGGATCATTGTTTTGCTGAAAGATCCATCCCCTGCGTAACTTCAACTTTGTCACTGATTCTTGAACATTATTGTCAAGAATCTGCTGATACTGAGTGGAATCCATGCGTCCCTCAACTTTAACAAGATTCCCGGTGCCGGCATTGGCCACACAGCCCCAAAGCATGATGGAACCTCCACCAAATTTTACTGTGGGTAGCAAGTGTTTTTCTTGGAATGCTGTGTTTTTTTGACGCCATGCATAACGCCTTTTTGTATGACCAAACAACTCAATCTTGGTTTCATCAGTCCACAGGACCTTCTTCCACAAAGAAATTGGCTTCTCCAAATGTGCTTTTGCATACCTCAGCAGATTCTGTTTGTGGCGTGCTTGCAGAAACGGCTTCTTTCGCATCACTCTCCCATACAGCTTCTCCTTGTGCAAAGTGCGTTGTATAGTTGACCGATGCACAGTGACACCATCTGCAGCAAGTTGATGCTGCAGCTCTCTGGAGGTGGTCTGAGGATTGTCCTTGACTGATCTCACCATTCTTCTTCTCTGCCTTTCTGATGTTTTTCTTGGCCTGCCACTTCTGGCCTTAACAAGAACTGTCCCTGTGTTCTTCCATTTCCTTACTATGTTCCTCACAGTGGAAACTGACAGGTTAAATCTCTGAGACAGCTTTTTGTATCCTTCCCCTGAACAACTATGTTGAATAATCTTTGTTTTCAGATCATTTGACAGTTGTTTTGAGGAGCCCATGATGCCACTCTTCAGAGGAGATTCAAACAGGAGAACAACTTGCAAGTGGCCACTTTAAGTAGCTTTTCTCATGATTGCATACACCTGGCTATGAAGTTCAAAGCTCAATGAGGTTACAAAACCAAAAAAAGTGCTTTAGTAAGTCAGTAAAAAGTAGGTAGGACTATTTAAAACAAGAAAATGATAAGGGTGCCCATACTTATGCACCTGTCAAATTTTGTTTGAATGCAGATTGCACATGTTCTGCTAGTACAATAAACCTCATTTCAAGGCAGAAACATTACTGTGTCCAATAGTTATTAGATATATCAAACTGAAATAGCTGTTGCAAAAACACCAATTTTTATAAAACATTAAGCTTAAGATTAATAGGGGTGCCCAAACTTTTTCATATAACTGTAGCTCTTGTATTCAGCAAAAAGGGTGTTAATTGCCCACATAACTAAGAAAGTAGAATATTTACAACAGGGAACTGTGCCTGGATAAAACAAAACCTTCAAGTATTAATGGTGAATACATTGTAAAGGTCAATTAGAATAATTAAAAGGCTGGGCTGCATAATGTATTGTGACTGGCAAGCACTGAATGTTATTTTAAAATTACTGGTTCACCCGAATCTGTCACAGAGTTCCTCTATGGCATGAGGACGTGGGAGGAAACTGTGATTACTGCCTCCATTGCTGATAATAGGACTCTGTGTGTGTCTGCGTGTTTAACTGCTAAGATATCTGCTTATGTGCCGGCCTGTTATTTAGAAACATTAAATCTGCTGCTGCTTGGGGGGCTTTCAGTGTGTGGGTAATACATTTTAGGCTCTTATTCAGATTTAAGCAGGCAGACCTGTCAGAAAAATGTCCCTCACTGCCTTATTATTCTCATGGAAATGAGCAAGGTGATGTAAATAGAACTGCGCCATTAATTAACTTCCAGAGGGGGGAACATACTGTAAAGATTAATAAGTGCAGCTTTTATAATTAGACATAATTAAGGATTCTGCATGAGGGGCAAGTCATCTATCCATCGCTGTATGGACAGGCAATCCCAGGGCACTGCTGTACTGCTGCAGTGCTAGGAAAATAAAATGGTATTTATGTGACATTGATGGGTGGGTAGGATAATGTCTGTTGTAGAAAAATTGACTTACGGTACCTAAATGACATTACATACAGTTAGGTCCATAAATATTTGGACAGAGACA
>VIAB01000416.1:141954-171489 GCA_009801035.1 Oophaga pumilio
ATTGTGTCACTGTCCAAATATTTCTGGCCCTGACTGTATTAGTTAACTTATAGGAAAAAATCATGTTCTGGATTGTAGGGTGTTTGATAGATGTCATTCCTAAGGGCTGCATTATTATCATCATTTTTTAATGATCTCCTTGATCATAACCAAACAGTGACGGCAGTCTCCCTTGACCATCATAGACATTAAAGAATTTGACCACAGATAAAGCTCCCTTACATATTTAACTAAAACTGTCTCAACCCGCCATATTGCAAAAATTATGAGAAATTTTAATGGTGTCCAGATAATGTAGTACAATAGGGAACGTTTCGTTCACATGACCTTCTTCAGCTACTACAATAGAATAACAATAAGAAAGAAATATAAAGTGAAAATTAAAAATAAAAAACAGAACAAAAGAACAAAAGTATATACAATAGATATCATGCGATAGGCAAATTGAGGTAATAACATGAGTACATCAAGTATTAGGGTAACAGACTTCAAAGAACCGGTGTAAATGGTAAATCAACAGCAAAACCAGTGTGGTGAGATTCACAGAAATGAAAAAGGTAAACGTACCCTATAAATTGTACTGCTCAGAAAGATGGACCAATGGACAAATCCTGATGTGTGCCCTTATGGAAAAGGCTGTATATAAAGAAATAGGAGGGAGTGTGGTTTATAATAAGGACCATAGTGTTTAGCTAACCATGAGTGGAGTGAGGTAACATACATAGGTAATGCACTCATAAATAATGTGGCCGTATAGAACAGTGAAGAGTTTCATGCCATTTTTACCAGTGCACCAAAAAACATACCAAAACGAAACAAAAAAGGATTTTGATGGGAAATATGTTATGGTACATCCTTTCCAGGTTAATGACTTGTATATAAGGCAAAATAAATAACCTCAGACCAAAATGTTCATTCACCACTAGGGCTATGCTCAGACGCAGCGTTTTTGAAGCGTTTTTCAACTTTAACATTGCTTTCAACCAAAACAAATGAATTCACTGGGAAATGTCTTTGTAAAGGCACTGTCACACTTAGCGATCGCACTAGCAATCACGACAATGACACGACCTGGCGAGATCGCTAGTGCGATCGCTATGTGGTCGCTCGTTAGTTTCCAAACACATCTCATCAGCGATCTGTATAACGACCTCTGCGGTCGTTGGGAAAACCTAGTCCCGCCTGCGATGCTGGTAAAGTCGTTCATAAAGGGTGTCACACTCAGCGATTCAGGCTCACCAGCGGGACACCAACGACAAAAAAATGGCTCAGAACGTCCATAAGCGATCAACGACATCTCAGCAGGGGCCACATAGCTGCTACATGTCACACACAGCTAAGTCGCTAACGAGATCGCTACTGCATCATAAAATCGGTGACGCAGTAGCGATCTCGTTAGCAATCTCGCTTAGTGTGACAGTACCTTTACATTTATCAACCCTAGCTGGCTATGTGGTGTGTGACACATAAGCAGACACATCTTGTTTCATTTATGAAGGAGGGACTCAAAGTCACAGAATCTCTTTTTACCGGTGCATCAGGCGGCATTAATCTTCTTAAAGGGCCATTATTAAACAGTGGGTCTCCTCAACTGTTATTGCCTATGCAGTGAGTGGATGGGCTACCAAGAATTACGACGCAGCCCAATACCCCTTTCACGAGATGTCCAGGATGGCTTCCATAAAAAATGTTGCATTGAATGCAAGGCCTGCCCTGCTACCAAGTCATATGCACCCCAATAAGTCTTTGAATCCAGGTACTGGATTGGCCCAGGAAAATCCACTTCACATTATTCATTTTGTACTCCCATTCTGTTTTCTTATGCATTGACTGCAAGGCCTGCCCTGCTACCAAGTCATATGCACCCCAACAAACCTTTGAAACCAGGTACTGGATGGGCCCAGGAAAATCCACTTCACATTATTCATTTTGTCCTCCCACTCTGTTTTCTTATGCGTTGACTGCAAGACCTGCCGTGCTACCAAGTCATATGCACCCCAATAACTCCAATCCCCCCTTGGAAGAAACAGGGAGGAGGGCCTCTTACCCCAAAATGTCCCATTAAAAAGGAGCGGGTCTCCTAGACTTGGAATACCCATACACTTAGTGTATGGGCTGGCAAACATTTCCCCTGTGGGGTACACCTCAACCTTTTTTCAGAACAAATCTTTTACGTACAGCCTAACCACCCACCCTTGTTAATAAAGCGACACTGGCTGTAGCTGCAAGGAACACGTAAACCCTTTTGATCTAGTGGCGGTGGATGATCAGATGTGGAGGAAGGCTTGATTAAAAAATAGGCCCAATTTCTAGGACCGGGTCTCCTAGACTTGGAATGCCCATGTACTTAGTGTATGGGCTGGCAAACATTTCCCCTTGGGGGTGTACATATTTTTTGTATTTTGGTGAAGGGCATCATAACACCCTTGCCAAAACATAGAGATGCCGGAGCATGACTGAATACGTTCACCCTGGTATTCAAGTGGTGGTGGACGGTGAGGATAAGGAGAACGAGGACACCAAACAGCCAAAGTCAAGAAGCGTATATCCATGTTTGGTTGTGAAAAGGTGCATGGGAATACACCTCCCAAAAAAACACTACATTGGAGTTTATGATTCGCTGTCTTCATATGGTGGTGTCAAGAAGTCAGACCCAATCCATCCCTTGTTCATTTTTATAAGAGTGAGCCTGTCTGCATTTTCCATAGAAAGGCGAATGCGCTCATCTGTGATAATGCCACCAGCAGCACTAAAAACCCACTCGATTAAACGCTAGCGGCAGGGCAGGCCAGGACCTCCAAGGCGTAGAGAGCCAGCTCATACCACGTGTCTAGCTTGGATACCCAATAATTAAAAGGCACAGAGGAATCACGGAGGACGTTGGTACAGTCAGTAAGGTACTCCCTCAGCATTTTAGAGAAGATTGCATTCCTTGTGAGATTACCCTGCGCCTCAGTGCATGGGCGATGGGAGGGTCTTAGGTCTTCCCCTGCCTCTGTTGGAGTGGACTTGTGTCTGTCTCACTTGTCCTGCTTGGTTTGCCAACGAACTGTTATCTCTGCCGCCAGCATTTTGAGATGGGAATTTTTTTTAATAAATCTGCAACAATGGCCCTATGGTACTGCATCATTTTGGTACACCTGTCTCCTCTGGAACAAGAGATTGAAAGTTATCCTTGTACCATGGGTCTATAAGTGTCACTAACCAGTAATGACTGGTACCCCATACTAGGGTCATGGGAAAGGCAGCGCAACATAAAGTCAGCCATGCATGCCAGACTGGTAACAGGCAAGACTTCTGTGTCCTCACCAACAGGAAGACTGACCAAGGTGTCCTCCTCCTCTTCTTCTTCTTCCCTGTCCTCAGGCCATCCACGCTGAACACACGGTATGACAGTTGTGATTGTAGTCCTGTCTATAGTGCATGAAAACAGGCACAAAAAACAAATGTCCAAAAATAAAAAAATGTTTTGCAAAAAATTAGTTTTTTGTGCCTGTTTTCTGTGTAATGGTCATGTGTTAATATGCATTTACATTTTGCATACACATCAGCTTACTTTTTCAGTTCAGATCTAGTTTTCCATATAGTGCATGAAAGTAGCTCCTGTTCTTCCTCCTCCTCCTCTTCCTCATTGTCAACCAATCCATGTTGAGATGACATGAGGCTGGGCTGTGTGTAATTACCCTGTATGGTTCCTTGATTCATGTCCTTGTGCTCCGCCTGCAATGCCTCCTCTTTCATTATGAGCAGAGAGATTTTCAGAATGCAGATGAGAGGGATGGTGACGCTAATTATGGCATCATCGCCGCTCACCATCTTGGTGGACTCCTCAAAGTTTTGGAGGATGCTGCATATGTCAGACATCCATGTCCACTCTTGAGGTCTTATGTGTGGAGTGAAACCTGACAAGCGGCGGCCTTATTGATGCTGGTATTCAACAACTGCCCACTTCTGCTCACAAATCCTTTCTAACATATGCAGTGTAGAGTTCCAACGCGTGGGGACATTACACACCAGTCGATGAGCAGGAAGCTGCAAATGCTGCTGAATCATTGCAAGGGCGGCTGAAGCTGTAGCTGACTATCTAAAATGTGCACACAGGTGGCGTACTTTAACCTGCAGATCCTGCTGCTCCAGGTAGCTTTTTAGAAAACATTGAATGAGGTTCATCACATGGGCCAGGCATGGTATGTGTGTCAGTTCGCCTCGCCTCAAAGCCGCCACCAGATTACTGCCATTGTCACACAAAACCATGCCTGACTGGAGATTTAGCGGTGTCAGCCACACATATGCCTGCTCTTTCAGAGCTGTCAACAACTTTTCAGCATTATGCAGTTTGTCACCTAAGCAAATTAGCTTCTGCACAGCCTCTTGCCGCTTTTCTTTGGCAGTGCTGCAGTGCTTCCAGTTTGTGACTGATGTGCTCATTTCTGACATGGAGGCGGAAGAGGAGGATGAGGTGCAAGAGCTGTACACAGTGGGGGCAACCCTGATTGACATAGGGCCCACAATCCTTGGCGTCGGGAGGATGTGTTCGATTCCAAGGTCTGACTGGGTCCCAACTTCCACTATGTTAACCCAGTGTGCCGTCAGTGAGATGTATCGTCCCTGGACACAAGCACTTATCCATGTGTCCGCGGTTAGGTGTACTATCCCAGTAACTGCATTGATGAGGGCACGGGAAATGTTGTGGGACACGTGCTTGTGTAATGCTGGGACGGCAAAGTGGGAGAAATAGTGGCGGCTGGGGACAGAGTACCTAGGGACGGCCGCTGCCATCAGGTTGCGAAATGCTTCCATCTCCATGAGCCTGAAAGGCAACATTTCGACCACAAGCAGATGAGAAATATGAGAATCGAGTACTGTGGCCTGTGGGGCGTTGGCTGCGTTTTTCCGCTTACGTTCCAATGACTGGGGTATGGACAACTGAAGGCTGCTCTGGGATAAGGACGTGGACGTGAGTGATGATGGTGCTATTTGACTGTGGGCAATGACAGGTGCAGGGAACAAGGCATCTTCGCATGCACCGTGGACAGGGGATTGACTTGCACTCACAACAGTGGAAGAAGCAGTGGTGTCACCCGCAGATACTGTTCCTGGAGCCTGGGGTTGGGCCCACAAAGTCGGGTGCTTTGCTGCCATGTGCCTGATCATCTGGTGATGGTAAGGCTGGTAGTTTTGCTACCCTTGCTGATGCTGGCATGACAGGTGTTGCAAATGGCCTGTTTGGGGTTATCAGCAGAGACTTTAAAACATAACCAGACTCTGGAAGACCTAACAGTTGGACTGGCAACTTTCGTCAGTTTGTTGTTATGGGGAACGGTTGCATGCCTTCTGTCTACAGCCACCACACTGCTTCTTCCTGCCTGAAGTGGTGCGACGCCTACCTCCCCCTGTGTTCTGCTGTCCTCACTCTGCATGTCCTCCTGACAGGTTTGGTCTATTACTACATTATCCACTTCCCCACCCTGGTCCTCCTCCTGACTTTCCGGCAATTGTGTCTCATCATCGTCCACCTCTTGTGACCATGACTGCTCAAAGATTTATGCATCTCTACATGGAAAATCATCTTGCCCCGCATCTAGTGGAACGGGTGAGAGGCACGAATCTCCAAATGGAAAACTGAACAGCTCTTAGGAGTGTCCGAGTGTGGGATAAGTTGTCTCAGGGAACTCAGCATGATGGGAGGATCAGGGTATGAAATATGCAGTCCAGATTCACGGCTACTGTGACTTGACCGTGTTGAAGACAGGTTGCTGTTAGGTATCGGGTGACGGCGGGATCTGAACCTGGATCCGAGGAGTCTGTGGTCTCCCATCCAAACCCTGCCAAGGCAGATGCTGCTCAGCTTCACCATCGATCCCAGTGCCTAGCCAATACCCGAGAGGCACAGATAGTTACTCGGGTCTTTGTTCACAGTAGCCTTAAACCTAGGTTACGGAGCAAGAAAAGGCTGTTGCAAGTCCGGAAATGCATGCACTGAGCATGCCCGTGACATGGCGAGCCATGATTGGTGTTTAAGGTCAGATGATCCTCTGACCTGGACTCGCCTGATTGGTCAAGGATGACGTCATCGGTGATGCGATTGACGAGATGGCTGGGGGCGGAGCTTAGCTCTTAAATAGCTTCTCTGTCCGCGGCGCGGTCAGATCATACTAAATAGGCAGTGCTCATGTGTGGACATACCAGAATCTGGGCTCCACGTGCTCTCTAGCTTTGCTCTCCGGGACCTTGCCAGAGTACGCTCGGCTTATTAGCTCAGGTCCTTCAGGCAGGTTCAGCTTATGCCAGGCAGGTAGCCTATGTCGCAGTCTTGCTACGAATATAGGGTAGCTATACATCATGAGCAGACTGTAGGGCGCGTAACCTGGGCATCACCTGCTAGTTGAACAAAGAAGCTTGCTCACTCCAGTCTCACACCAGCTGACAGCACGCGGGCATCGCCACCAGCTGAATATTGAAGCTGCGCAGTCCGGACGTAACCCGGTTGGCAGCACGAGGGCATCGCCATCAGCTGAATAGTGAAGTTGCTCAGTCTGGTCGCACACCGGCTGACAGCACGTAAATCTGGCGTTAGTCGCACGCACTTCCTAGCGGCTGGCACACAGCTTCTGTGTAGTCTAACAGGGCTATGTCTATACCAGCTTGCAGCACATAGTGCTAACCCAATATCTGGCAAGTGGCTTCTGTGCCATTAACAGGGCTACTTCTACGCCAATTGATACCACATCTCCCGTGAAGTTAACAGAGATAGTGCAAATGCTATATCTTGCTCAATGTGAAGTTCACAGGCAAGATCTTTATATTTTAGTTGTCAGTTATTACCCTCCTAACCAAAGGGTGTTTGGCAGCAGTGAACATAAACTGCATCGTTGACCCCGTGTTCGGTTGCAATCCATTATACCTTGAAGTTGTTGCAGCCAAGCGCATAACAGTGGTGGTGGGTAAGTAACTAGAAGTATTACCACTATCCAACCAACAAACTTTTCACACTGCTTGGGCTTCAATAGTGCTGTCTTGCCATGGTCCCCTAGGACTTCGGACACTAAGGTCCAGCGAGAAGATGTGGGTGTTTTCGGTGGACCAATTTCAGCTTGCCTATGGTCTCGGCCTGCATCATCACCATCACGTCCACTTCCCCGTCCCTTGCTAGGCGCCCGTTGTAAATGGAATAGGATATTATACACGTTCACTACAAAAGGATGATTTGGGAGTCAACTTGTATGTGATATGTGTGCTTGAAAACCACACTTTCACCTATCTGGAATTTAGGTAAAAATGTTTTTGGCCTTATCACATTTAATAATTACATTAACAGACTGCAAAAAAAAATACAATGTTTTAGCCTAAATTAGCCAAACTTTGAGCATGCACAGATATCAGCTGGCAAAGAGATACCACTACGACAAATGTGTGCCCTGTTTTTTTTTATTTTGGGTTAACTAGTGCTGTATATCAGTACTGTGACACCCAGGACAAAAAAAGGAAAGCCGGCCTAAACTGGCCAAACTTTGAGCACACACAAATATGAGCTGGCATGGAGATACCACTACGACAAATGTTTTTTATTATTTTTTTGTTTGTTTTTTGGCTAAATAGTACTGTATATAAATACAGTTTCACACATGACACAAAAAAGAAAACTGCCGTAAACTGGCCAAACTTTGAGCACACACAGATATGAGCTGCCACGGAGATACCACTACGACAAATGTGTGTCCTGTTTTTTTTACTTTTGGGCTAACTAGTGCTGTATATTAGTACTGTGACACCCAAGACAAAAAAAGGAAAACCGGCCTAAACTGGCCAAACTTTGAGCACGCACAGATATCAGCTGGCACGGCGATACCACTACGACAAATGTGTGCCCAGTTTTTTTTTATTTTTGGGTTAACTAGTGCTGTATATAAGTACTGTGACACCCAGGACAAAAAAAAGGAAAACCGGCCTAAACTGGACAAATTTTGAACAGTAGGGCTGTAGAGGCACATCATACTGTGTGGGATGGTTGTGCTGGCTTCAGGTGACATTATTACATTATAGTTGACCAGTTTGGATGATAACACGATATCTGGCTGCACTGCTGTAATAAGAATACTTGGGACCAAGATGAGTTAAACAGTTTTTATTTCCACAACGTGCTTCAATGCTGGACTAGCGTCTTTTTCAAATGAATAAAACAATTGCGATTTTTTTTCACTTGATAAAAACGCTAGTCCAGCGTTGAAACGCGTTGTGGAAATAAAAACCATTTAACTCATCTTGGTCCCAAGGATTCTTATTACAGCAGCATAGCCTGATATCGTGTTATCGTCCAAACTGATCAACTATCTTGGAGGAGATCATCCTCAGCCACGAGCAGCAGCTGATATCATCAAGTGTTCAAACGAGTTGTGCCTGCACACAACATGCTCAGGTGAGCACCTTCCTTTTACTTTCTTTTGTAGCCAAAAAAGGGTATCACCGGATGGTCTTGTGCGCTTTTTGTTCCCCCACAGCTTTTATACTATTATTACATTATAAGGGCACTCAGGATATTGTAACCTTTATCCGGTCATAAGAGGCATTTTAACTTTTGAGGGGGCAGAATGTGGTAATTATTACTTTCAAGGAAAAGCACTGAGATCATTAATATTTTGGTGGAAATGTTATGAATTAGAAGGCACAAAAGGTGTATTATTCTTATAGAGGCACAATAATAGATAATAGACATCATTATTTCGGCCAGGAGCACTGTTTCTCTGCCACACAGTAGGTGCTGTAATAGGGATAAATATGGCAGCCACGGATCAGTATTGGGGTGACAGTAGGATGAGGAGTTTGTGCAGGTTGGGAATGGATGGGGACAGTGCTGGAAATGTAAAAACTCAAATGTATATTTGTTGTAAACTCTGCAAATGAGTTTTGCTTTGGAGAAGTTGCCATGTTGGCTGAATAGAAAAGACGTGGGAAGTGAAAGACTCAAAAGTTAGAAAGGACATCAGCTGTAAGTCTCCATCTATAACTGTATTGTAATCTCAGTAAATTGTTATCTACCACCGTATGGTGGTAATATTGGTGTTGGTCTTTGTATAATGATTTATTGTCAGTACGATCCTGGTCATCTGCTGAGTTTCTCCTTTAGCCACTATGGTTATACCTCTGTTGTGGTAGTTGTAGATGTCCTATGCCAGCCTCATCTGTGTGCATTTTTAATATTAGGTAACCACCCCATCCATGAATTGGTATGTTTGTGGGTTATTGCTCCATCAGTATTTTGCAACTGTGCTGCCCCGGCCTTTATCATGGGGGTCTAATGCATTCTGCTAGTGCATTGGTAATCTGACCTGATTTTGTTAAGGCTGTTTCTTTTTCTGTGATGTTTTTTAAATTTATGTTTTTCTGTGAGCTAACTTTGAACTAACCCCCTTTTTTAAGCTAAAATGAGTATATACCTTGTAGTAAGCAAATAGTAATAGTGCATATAAATAATATACGGTACAGTACTTAGTTAACACTACTTTGATCAAAAAAGCACAAAGGCCATTCCACAAAGACAAAGTGTACTCAAGGTTTGCTTACTTCAACAGGTCCTGTATCGGGGACACAAAGTGAAGTTTTTATACTAGAGATAGGGCAATTACGATTGGGTACACCTTGTCTCGGTGGGATTCCTTTTAAGCTTTTTTGATCAAAATAGTGTCTACATGCAATATTACTAAAAACTTATTTAATTACTACAGGGTATATGCTCATTTTGTTTTGTTTTTCTAGGTTTTTGTATGTGAAACTACCCCATTGTGAATGTGCTAGTACACATTCACGTTTACCAACTTATGTTCCGGCTCATTTCTTTGGCTTTGCTATATGACGACAAACCCTAGCGATCAGCTACAATATGTGGTGGAATATGGCAACAAGTGTTAAATCTCCCCACAGCACCACCACAGGAGAAATGGAGCATGACATGGTTCCCATTAAAAACAAGAATGTAACCAGACAATTGTAGGATGTACTGGGATGCTCTGTGTAGACACTATCCATTTTAATAGACTGTCATAAATCAGTGATTTTCTCTATTAATGCCCTGAAATGAAATATGAAAATTGTTTCTCTAAACTTGACAGCCAGTCTAAGCCATAGGAGTTGCCTGTTTGGTCTAACCATAGCCATAAATCTTCTTATACAGCCTGGCCATAGTATTTTCTTATATGGTCTACTTATTGTACGCCCATAAATCTTAAATATCCAGGTAGATCATAAGTATCTTTTGATACACATTGGTAAGTGTTTTGGTAAGTAGTAATGTTTATTTTACACCTTTTTATTATACAGGTACTGTGCTTTTTATCAGTTCTTTATTTTTATTGTACTTATAGATTCAGAGATGCTTCATCATTACCCACACAGTCTGTGTTTAACATTAAATATATCTACCGCACAAATATATGATCTTACTGATACATTCCTCGTAACATCTTTGCCAAATGACAGCTCATGCCAAACTGAATTTGGCAGACGTCTGTAACAGTTTTGATAAGCATCATGATATTAAATCACTTTGCACTGAATTTTAGTTTGTCATTAAATCTAATGGAAATTGCAAGATCAAAAATACAAATGAATACTAAGGAGATAGTGACAAAATTATCTTTTCTTCTGTTCTCTTGGAATTGAAATATGTTATCTGGATGAAAACCTTTAAGACAAATTTACACAAAGTACAAGAAAATATCTAATCTGAACAATTGTTCAATTCATTTTTGATTCATGGCTCATCTGACACACACAGCCATCAAATTAACTGTTTTCATGCGTCTTTTTTTATGTAGATCAACAGATATTAAAATGGGCTCAATCATAGACGATAAAAGTTTTAGAAATGCTCTAAAAAGTAAAAAAAGTTATAACAGCTATCAATGCATTTATTTTGAATAGAGATTTTTGCATTTTGAACATCCATTTAGAGCTTATTTCTACAAAGAACATAACAGACATTACTGGCGCCCAACGAACCCCACTGATTTATAAAGGATCTGTCAGGGTCATTCTAGAGCCCATTGCTTTGCTGGGAAAAACTATTTTCCCCGAAATAAGATGAGATTTGAAACAAAACTTCCAATGCAGATGTAAATAATAATGCCTGACTAAGAATCTAAAGATTAATCTGAATCTGTCAGCAGGATTTCACCCCCCCAAAAAAAAATTATATGCGCATGTAGCTCTTTTAAACTCAAGTCCAGCAATATCTTTACATGGCTAATCCACTCCTCTATTCCTGAGAAATCAACCTTTGAATTGATATGCAAATGAGGCCATGTAGTGGTTTATAGATCTGATGCCTTTGTCACTCCAGCTCTATTCCCCACCCAGCGCAGCCTCCTCATGCTTGACTTACAACCTCTATGGACAACAGGCAAAGGAGCCATCAGTCAAGCAAGTGGAAGCAGCACTGGGTGGGGAATAGAGCTGGAGTGACAGAGGTTTCAGATCTACAACCTTATTTGTATGTCAGTTCAAACTCGGATTTCTCAGACTATTTGTAGTCTATCAAAAATAGAAAAGGAGTGGAGGGCATTGGATTACAGTGTTAGACAACACTTAGAGGGCAGTTCATTAAAACTTTTACCCCAGAAAAATTGTGTAAAATATTTTGAAAAGTCCCCCCAAAATTTGCATAATGCAAATTTGCGCAAATAATATTGAGACTTTGGTGCTTTTATTCCAGTTTAAAGCAGCTCCACTAATATGGGTGGAGCTGGGGTGTAACTACTGCCCTGCTTTTATGCCAGAAATGCTACTCCAATTACTGACCAGTGCAGCATTTCTAGTCAGGCGCAAAAGACGTGCATACCACTGAGAAGATGCAATGAATTCTTCTTTAGGGCCTGTGCACACGTTGCGGATACCTAGCGGTTTTGCCGCGGTTTTTCGCGGCGGAAACGCAGTGAAACTGCGGCAAAACCACTTACACAATAGAACTCATTAAGGCCTATGGAATTCCACAATGCTGTGCACATGCTGCGGGTTTTTCCGTGGCGGAATCGCATCGTGGGAGAATCCGCAGCATGCTCATTCTTTTTTGCGGAACCGCGGCGATTCCGCCGCCATAGGAATGCATTGAACCAATTACTTTCCGCATGTGGGATCCATGGCTACAACTCATATAGTGACAGTTAGTTAGCTAGTTGCTAGTAGTTGTAACCATGGATAGCTTAGCTACTGCAATGCCCTGCACATGGGGAAAGCGACATAGCTAATCAAGAGAACATTTCTAATTTTGTGGGTATTTGGTAATAGTATTATTGTTACACCTACTACATATTAGGATAGTATCTTGGAGATGGGAATACCCCATTAAATGAATCGCCCCCCCATGGTTTTGTTATCAGCCTGTAACTATGGGGATACATAGGTCAGAAATGCTGTACACAACAAATGGTGAGATATTAAGATTTAAGACTTTAAAATAATTTGTACAGGGATAAAGTCTACTCTTCTGTTTAAATATTGTATTAGAGGTAATTAATATTAATTTATATGCCCCTAAATGTTTCTTATATGATTCACCCGCTAGCTGTAATTAAGTTTCAATTGCACTTATGAAAGTTGTCACTTTACCCTTCTAGTCTGTCCAAGGGGATGCGATAATTCAGAAAGAAATCTGAAGTACAGGTAGACTTTAAACTGAGTTACTCTTGTTAATGCACATGCAGAGTTTCTCATACTTATAGTTTTACTGTTACAATCAATATTATTCAAAATTATTCAACCCCATTGAAGGTAATGTTTATTAGCAATATTTACAAACTTGCTAGTCAAAAAAAAAGAGAAAAAAGGTGGCACTCACCATCCAGTTAAAACAGTCCTTTATTTAATCCATGACACGAGTACAATAGGAGAGGAACAGACACCTTCTATGGACGACGGCCATTTCATGCTGACCGCGCTTCAATCACGGCTGTGATAATTAAAGAAGTAAGTGCCGGCAGTACACTCCTTATCACAAGCAGATTTTACAAACTTTCTGTTGTTCACAATAAACTAATTATACAAGAACAATGTAATCAGTTGAATATAATTAATATAACAAGTGGTTTCTCTAAATTCAACACAAAATGCCACTTGTAATAACTAATGCAGTCTCAGAATTACCATATTCCACCCCTTCATGACAAACATCTTTAGTACTTAGTAGAGCATCTTTTGGCTGTTATGAACTTCTGCAAACATGATGCATAGCTAGATGCCACTTTTTGAGTGTGATCCTACAGAGTCTTATCTCATTCTTCATGGGCAATGGTGTTTAGTTCTAATTTTCATGGGTTATCAAGACAGTGGTCCAAAGAGTTAAGAAAAGAGATCATTTAACTGCACTACCTGGACATTACAGAAAGAGGCATCACCGAACGCCACCAGATTTCGAAAGAGGCAGGTGGTCAAAAAACATTGAGTAACTGCTATAGATCTGCAGCAAGGTTTGGTGGCAACAGGCAATAAAGTTTCAGTTTGCACAGGATGAACTTGCCCGAATTTTAAGATGTATACCTCTACTGACCATGCTCAAAACCATAAATAACCATAAATAAGCCACGGAAATTTTAGGACTCTGATCATTGCAACAATTAAATAATACTTGCGCCTCCCTTAAGCTTGGAGCACAATAAGGGGACACCTGATAAATGTGCAGAGAAAGCCTCAGGTCTGTAGGGACATATAGGGTTAATATGTGCCTGATGCAGGGACAGGGCACTGAATGATAAGAACTTGTTGCTGATAATTAGTGTGTAGAGGTGGTGCTCAGAAGATAAGAAGCCTGGCTCCTCATAGATGCCTCGTAGCACGGTCATGCGATGGGAAACCCAAGGGAGCGTCCTGCCTGGTATGTGGAGAAGCCTACTTAGCTGCCGTGCAGCTGTGCTGCTATATTAGCGGCGTGCTCCGGCCGAGAGACACCAATGTGAGAGAGCGTGGAAGGCAGGGGGCGGGGTATGAAGTGGGTGACATCACCACAGGACGGGGACCAAGGAGGGTCAAACTTCCGACGCATTTCAAAGGCACTCAGACCTTTTTCATCAGGGATGTTGACCAGCTGTCAGTCCTGCCTTATATCCATACAGATATCCTAAGCCCCTCCTGCATCACTAGGACACCCAAATGAGGATTACAGTGAATGGGAAAAA
The DNA here is from genome assembly GCA_009801035.1 of Oophaga pumilio. Taxonomy (NCBI): domain Eukaryota; kingdom Metazoa; phylum Chordata; class Amphibia; order Anura; family Dendrobatidae; genus Oophaga; species Oophaga pumilio. Next base: position 156,117 of record VIAB01000416.1, read on the forward strand.
AACTGTCTGAGCACTCCTAATACAATGTCTGTATAAGACTGTATATAAAAAGAGGGAGGAAAATGGGGAAGCAGTCACTAATATGGAGCATGTATAATCTTAAAATAAAAACTTGAAAAGCTTTATTAAATAGATTAAAATAGATTATCTACCTGTTTCCAGGACATAATCCTAAAGGGGCTTCAAAGCAAATCAGAACAACTGATAGCTGAAACCTCAGAGAGTGTATCTGTATGATTAAAATGCAAACAATTAACATAGTATAACGCTAAAATTGTGTGTTTCCATAAAAATTTGAGTATGTATATATATATATATATATATATATAACACTTATTACCCACTGTGGAAAAAATAAGGATGGTAAAAACAATTGATTAATACAGAGGTCCCAAAATCCACAATAGGGGTATGGATCTTTATTAAAAATTCTGGAATAAAATATACGCCAATGATTCCTCACATTGAATAAGATGACTGGCATTACCAGCACAATCATGAAAAAGCGTAGAGTTCAATCTCATGATTGAGCCCTGTGGGGGTTAAACTGTCCAAGGTAAAAATCCAACGTGATTCCATCTGTGTCATGTGCTTAAGGTAGTCACACCCTCTTATGCTTTTACGACCCACTTGTATCCCACAAAAATACACACCACGTGTGGATTTGTTATGATAATCCAGGAAATGTCTCGAAAGTGGGTGATCGTTAAAACCTTTCTCAATGTTGTTGAAGTGTTCCTTTATGCGATCCATGAGTTTGGGTTTAGTGCGCTCTACATATATTAAATATATGACCCCAGTTGTAAAGCAGGAGATGGAATCTTTAATATAGAATTTGTGCTTGTTATGGGCATCATAAAAAGTGGTTTGCTTCTTTTATCAGCCCCCACTATAAGAACAGGTTTAACGGCACCTCGTGGCACCGGATCCATGGGTTTCACACCATGTGGCACATGCGCATGTTGCATCCGTACAACCTTTCATAAAAAGAAACAAACCACTTTTGTTGCGGTGTCCCCGTGACAGACAATGATTCCAACCAAATCTGAAAGTGCACCAAGACTTGAACTCAGAAGATATCCTTGAACATTCTGGAGTGGTCATCCCTATCACCTGACTTCAATTTCACAGAAAATCTTTATTTGGATTTGAAAAAGGTAGTTGCAGCATTCTGATCCAAGAATATTAGTGAACTGGAAGCCACTGATTCCGGTCACTGAAAGCCCTTTCTGCCCATAAGGAATAGGCCAAGATTCCTCATTAACGCTGCCACAACCTGGTGTCTAGCTATGTATCAATTTTACAGTAAGTCATAACAACTAATGGATACTCTGTTAAGTACTAAGTACATTTGTCACTAAGGGGTTGAATAAGTCTAAGTCTGAAGTAATGGCATTTCATGCTAAATTTGGAGAAACAATTTATTATTTTAGTTTTGTTGAGCTGATTAAGTTGTTGTTTCATTAGTTTATTGCAAACATCAAAAAGTTTGTAATTTTTATTAATAAACCTAATTTGCAATGGAAGTTGAATTTCACTATCACCAGAGGAAGGAAAGGTGGCCAATCTCTGCATTTCCAGTTGTCAAAGATGATTAAGAAAGTATGTATTCTTTTCAAGATTTTAGGTGTTTTCCAAGACGAGTTTATATTCTGTAGTTATAATAAATCTCATAAAAATTCTGAAATACACAGGAAAAGAAGTTTAGAAAGATCTAAAAACACATGCCTAAAGAACAGATTTCATACTGTAACGTGTCTCTAGCTTTGGTGAATTTCGGGATTTCTGCCATATGCATATAGTCATATAATGGCTCTTTACAAACTTAGAGCTAAAATGATCTGTAATTGGTGGTCTTAGAGATGTACATTAATGGGTCTCCATTTTCATGCAGAAGCATAAGAACTGAAGATGAACAAATCTTTTGAAATTCAAATACACCTCCTTAGTCGAATTCCCTCCACCTCCCCCAAAATTGTGTGAATTGCAACACTGTAAAGTTTGTTATTGTTCGTAAAATACATGGGAGAGAGGAGAGTGAGAAAGGATCTAGCTGACTATAAGAGTTTAAACTTTGCAGATGAGAAAGAGAGGACCCCACTGACCATAAGAGCTTAAGGGCCTTTTACATTTAGCGATGCACCAGTGATCCCGACCATGATACGACCCAGTCAGGATAGCTGGTGCATCGCTAAATGGTCACTAGTGAGCTGCCACACAGGCAGATCTTACAGCGACTTAGCGACGCAGCAGCGGTCATTATTTACCTTTCAGACGCAGCGATCCTGACGTCCTCCCACCTGCTTCCACGCGTCGTTCGTCGGCGCCAGCAGGAAGCCCAGCAGGAAGTGCCAGACAAGAAATGGAGCTGCATGATCTCGCGCGATCAGCGACAGACAGCTGGGGAGCCGGTCGGAGGTAAGTATCACACATAGCGATATCGCTAGCAATATCGCTGCTACGTCACCAAATCAATGATGCTTTAGCGATATTGCTGGCGATATCGCTATGTGTAAAGGTCCCTTTACACTTACAGTAGACAAATAAATGAGGACCCCGCTAACCATAACAGCTTATTTTCTGCAGGAGAGAGAGGATCCCACTGGCCATGACTGTCAAGCACAGTGTAGGAAAGACTATGTGCAACACGAAGGGATAAGGGGAAGGTTACTTTAGCACTGTGGATCTGATGCATGTCCTTAACCCGTATGCTATCGCCCTTGCTGCTATTTTTTATAATGTATACTGTAGCATTTTTTAGCTCCATATTTTATATATGATTAATAAATATGCATTTTTTTGGACATACAGTCGTTTTGTCTTTCTTCTGTTTTGGTGCTACTTTTGGTGTATTTGCAACTGTCCACTTTTACTGGTCTAAATTTTGCTGGCCAACTGATTATTATATTATTTTTTGCATTGATTCATATATTTTTCTGAGCTGGCAATATTTCCAACTTCTTGTTCTTAATAATCCTTAAATGAAAGAAGTTTGGGACCACCAGAAGTCTTCCTAGACCTGGTCTTCCAGCCAAACTGAGCAATTGTGGGAGAAGAGCCTTGGTGAGAGAGGTAAAGAAGAACCCCAAGATCACTGTGGCTGAACTCCACATATGCAGTAGGGAGATGGCAGAAAGTTCCACAAAGTCAACTATAACTGCAGGCCCACAAGAAGAAGGGAAAATGTCCGCACACCAACCTTCTAAAATAATAAACTTTATTCGGCTAATATGCCAGTTTAAAATGTGAAAACCACCTTACGCGTTTCTGGTGCGCTGAAAGCACCCTTTGTCATAGGTTTCTATGTGGAAACGACGAAAGCTCCCATCCCTCTCTCTCCTATAACTGCAGGCCTCCACCAGTTGGGCCTTTATGGCAGAGTGGCCCGACAGAAGCCTCTCCTCAGTGCAAGACATATAAAAGCCATAGACTTTGCTAAAAACACATGAAGGACTCCCAGACTATGAGAAATAAGATTCTCTAGTCTGATGAGGCGAAGATAGAACATTTTGGTGATAATTCTAAGCGGTATGTGTGAAGAAAACCAGGCACTGCTCATCACCTGCCCAATACAATCCCAACAGTAAAACATGGTGGTGGAAGCATCATGATATGGGGGTGTTTTTCAGCTGCAGGGACAGGATGACAGGTTGCAATTGAAGAAAACATGAATGCAGCCAAGTACAGAGGTATCCTGGATGAAAACCTCTTCCAGACTGCTCTGGACCTCAGACTTGGCAAAAGTTTCACCTTCCAACAAGACAATGACCCTAAGCACACAGCTAAAATAACAAAGGAGTGGCTTCAGAACAACTCTGTGACCATTCTTGACTGGCCCAGCCCTAGCCCTGACCTAAACCCAATTGAGCATCTTTGGAGAGGCCTGAAAATGGCGGTCCACCAACGTTCACTTGAAAAACTTGTTGCATCATTCCTAAGAAGACTCATGTCTGTAATAGCTCAAAAGGGTGCTTGTACTCAAAATTGACAAAGGATCTGAATACTTATGATCATGTGATATTTCAGTTTTTCTTTTTCAGTAAATTTGCAAAAATTTCTACATTTTTTTTTTCAGTCAAGATGGTGTGCAGAGTGTACATTAATGAGAAAAAAATGAACTTTTTTGAATTTATCAAATGGCTGCAATGAAACAAAGAGTGAAAAATGTAAAGGGGCCTGAATACTTTCCGTACCCACTGTACCTGGGGGTTGTCCTTGGTTGTCAGGAAAAAGAACTGACTATGCAAAGAGAATATGAATGTAGTGAACAAAGAAAATCTTTGTTCATATGCTGCATAGAAGGATATACTGAGGGGAATCACTGTCATGTAATGCTACCTTTTCCCTGTAGTGGCTATTAAGTTAAAGTATATGGGCAAATGTTGCTCCTTCCAGGAATAACAGCTGATCACCAAGAGGAAAGACCCCCCATACACATTACTCCCAAAAACAAACAAACCAAACAAAAGAATACATGCTTTATTTATAACACCAAGATTTAAAACAAATTCTATAAAATAAATAAAAACATGTAGGGACTATGGGCACAACATGTTAATATTAGGCAGCGATCAGGACAGCGACACTGCGGGTAACGTCGCTGGTGCAAGGAGCTGGTAACCAAGATACACATCGGGTTTCCAGGCGCTGCGTGGCACGTGGTAACCCGATGTGTACCTTGGTTACCAGCTCCCCTGAAGCAGCGCTCTGGTATCCAACGTACACATCGGGTTTCCCGGCGCCTGGAAACTCGATGTGTACCTTGGTTACCAGCTGATCGCTGGTCTCCTGCCTGCCACACGCAGCGATGCATGCTGGCCTGCGGGAGACCAGCGATCAAAAAAATGTCCAGGACATTCAGCGACGATCAGCGATACCCGGCAGGGGGGCTGATCGTCGCTGAATGTCACACACAGCGATATCGCTGGGGAGATCGCTGTTGCGTCACAAAACTAGAGACTCATCAGCGATCTCGCTAGCGAGATCGCTGTGTGTGACGGGAGCTTAAGGGTCCGTTTACACAGACCGACCAGAGTCACCAGACAATCACGATCAATAAACTCAGCCAACGGGATGTCGAGAGGGACAATGTTTAGGCAGATTGAATTTAAAGCCCAACCCTTAAGCCCCCTTCACACTAAGCGAGATCGCTAGCGAGCTCGCTGCTGAGTCACAAGTTTTGCGACGCAACAGCGATCTCAGCAGCGATTTCGCTATGTTTGACACTTACCAGCGATCAGGCCCCTGCTGTGAATCGCTGGTCGTGTCAGAAATGCCTGGACATTTCTTTGATCGTTGAGATCCTGCTGGGTAGCATGCATCCGTGTGTTTGACACCTTTTACCAACGATCTCCCTAGCAACTCAGCACTGAGACACATAGGAGACACATCGTTACACAGGTCGCTACGGGTCGCCGATCGTTGCTGCGTCACTGGGAAGATCTGACTGTTTGGCAGCTCACCAGCGATCACAAAGCGATGCAACGATCCCTGCCAGGTTGTATCGTTGTCGGGATCGCTGCTGCGTCGCTGAGTGTGACGGTACCCTTATTTATGCCGGAGATAAGCTGCTATCAGAGCTATTACTGTCTGGCAGCTGCTTTCTCAGGTCCGACATTTAAAAACACATGAATGTTCATTGGGGCATTGGAAGAGATAACTATCTGATGAACAATGGTTCAGCCAACAGCTATATAATGTGCACAGGGGGTTTTTAGAAGGTCTCTCAACTCCGGTATTTGAGTGTGATAGGAGCCAATCTCGCCCATGTACTTAGTATATGTCATAAGTGCTTAAAGGGAACCCGTCACCAGAAAAAACACTATTAATCTGCAGATTTCGGGTTAATTTGCAGGTTAATAGCGTTATTAATACTGGTTCTGCAGCAGCTGACATGATTAAGACTAAACTCCTCTATTGTAAATCATTAAGAATATCGAAAGGTTTTTATTAAAATGAAAATTACATATTATGGCATTGCAATCATCCATTGATATTATATGTTAGCACGTTATAAATATTAAAATACTGAAATCTAATTTATATCACTATGTAAAATTATTACATATATGAATTCTAAATGGACAAAAGTATAAATGTAGGAACGAAGAAAAGAATGGATTTTAAGAATAATGTATTAGGAAAGATTATAATGAGCAATTTAATGAGCAAACACTAGCACCAGAATTTACTATATGCGGACAAATACTAATAAATTGTGTAGAAAAAGTAAATACTAATTATGTGATTTCGGAAGAAGAATTGGTAGAGGGTAATTATCCAGTATTGTTTCATCACTGCATTCAAATTGTATCACTTGCCCTTTTCTGTGTAGCATAGTGTGTAGCTAAATACTGACATAATGTACATTGCAGATGAGGAGGAGACAGCATGCAGATCTAAATTTCCCATAAGCTGCTTAAGGTCTTTAGGGACTCGGACCATGTGAAGTAAAGTCACCAGATGAGACTTGTGGAAGGGACATCTGCCCACTTAAAATGATACACTGATTGTTGCATCCATTAGCGAGGTGACCACAATAGAGTACATGCTTTTAGCCATCAGGGCAAAAGGCAAAGGCCAAAGGTGACCACCTGATGAGTGGTAATAAAGGCCAACTGTGCTGGGATCATGATTACATTATTTACAATGCACATTCTGCCACTCCATGTTGTCATTTGCCTAACAGGATTAAAGAGCAGACAAAGGCAATAGTATCAGAGATTAGGTAGACACTCTCATACCTCTACAAATACAGCCATAGTATGTATCATTCATTAATAAATAGGCACATTCCTCTTTATCTTGTTTTTTTCTTTCTTTTTTCTTCTTCATTATTATTATTATTAGTAGTAGTACTTTAAAAGTTATTTTTTTCTCATTTACATTAATCACCATCATGGCTGAAAGTGTTGGCACCTTTGAAATTTTTCCAGATAATGAAGTATTTGTCACAGAAAATTATTGTACTTACACGTTTTGTAATACACTTATTTATTTCCTTTGTGTATATTGGAACAACACAAAAAAATTGAGGGAAAAAAAGGAAAATTGGACATAGTTTCATACAAAGCCTCAAAAATGGGCCAGGCAAAATTGTTGGCACCCTCAATTTAATATTTGGTTGCGCACCCTTTGGAATAAATAACTGCAAGCAATCGCTTCTTATAACCATCAACAAGCTTCTTACACCTCTCAACTGGAATTTTGGACCATTCTTCTTTTGCAAACTGCTTCATGTCTCTCATTGTTTGGGAAAATTAATTATATTCGTTTATTTTGAATTTCAAAAGTTCTGCTCATCTTAGCAGTGTCGTCGGCTTAGTTAAAGAGCAAAAGGTGCGGATCGCAGTGATTGGCTATAGTGATGATAAGTGCTGTCGATGTGATGATACCACTGCAGTCAACACACTGAAATCAGTGCCGCAGTAGGGACACAGGCAGGGTAAGTACTTGTGTTTGGTATGTTAGGCATTTTACAGCATTTGCAGTCCATTTTCCATAAAGTGGACAACGCCTTTAAGATTATCTAGTCTATTTTTACTCCACCTTGAAATTCGGTAATATTTTGTCAGAAATGTGCACCACAATTTCCGGCACTTTTACACCATATCCCCTAAATGTACAGAGGCACTGAAAGTATCTAAAACACATCATAAACATAGAGCAGGTAATTAAAAAAGCATTTTTTGGTGCAAATTATGCCAGAATTCTTGTGCATTTACCGTAGTTTTCAAAATCTCCCTCAATGTTTTTAATTGAGTTTTTGAAGTAGTATAGAGAAGCCTATAGAGAAAATCCTTGCCTAAAGCATGTTGGATTTAAAAACAAAGACATGACAATGCACCAGAAAGCAATAAATCAATATGGGTTAAATTGGCCTTTAGCGCCACAAACTGTGCAGCCGTCTTTACGTACCAAGAATAGTTGATAAGCAAAGCAAGCAGCATTTCTTTACTCTTATTCCTCAAAGAAAGCATAGTAAGCACATGTTGTGATCCATACACCATTCTCTTTGCTTGTGCACATTGATATGATACGGCATCCACATAAGAATATGATACGGCACCCATATAGGAATATAGGCTCCTAATCTGTGTTTGTATTTAAAAAAATAAATAATTAACAAAACGGCTTGGGGACCTCTATTCTTCATAACCAACCCTGCTAATGCTGACAGCTGTGGGATGCAGCCCACAATTGTCAGTTTTATCTGGCTGGTTATCAAAAAAACAGGGGAACCCACACCATTTTTTTGTATTGTTTATTTAGAGTGCATAAGATAAGCAGGAATAATTATCCAGATAATGTTCAATAAGGTATAAGCTCAGGATAAAAAATAACTTATTAGTAAACAGTTAAAAAACCACAAAAAACAATTAGACACACAAAAAAATGGTGTAAACAAACCACACAACCAGAAGCAATAGCAAATATTCTGTCCACATTAATAATTCACTAACCATAGGTGAAAAAATCTTCTCCATTGGTCAAATTTATCAACCAGAGATGTATTATCACAGTAATATCTATGAGCTAGTGACTCATCAGTATCACCAAATGTTTGGGATTGTTTCTATGAGGCTTATCTTACTCCTCAAACGAACTAATTCATTCTCTGAGGAATATTTGCTCTTGCTTCTTGTTGTGTGGTTTGTTTACACCATTTTTTTGTATGTCTAATTGTTTTTTGTGGTTTTTTTAACCGTTTATTAATAAAAGTTATTTTTTATCCTGAGCTTATACCTTTTATTTAGAGTGCAGGCGCCGGCTGATGATATTCCCATCAGCTACGCCTGCTATTGCTGCTATTAGCGGCAGCAGGCGTAGGCTGATGGGAGTAGTAGTCCCATCAGCCTACGCCAGTGACTGGTGGTAAACTTTTTACCTCCGATCACAGCTGCGGGCTCGTGCTGTCATCTGAAAGCATGGAAACCGCAGCTGCCTGACCGGCGGTAATAATTTTACTGCCGATCAGAGGCAGTGTTTGGCACGCTGTCATGCATATCACAGCGTGGCAAACACTGGCTGTTTGAGCCCCCGCATTCAAGTGAATAGGGTCAGGTTTCGGGTTCGGGTCCTGGTACTGTTCTTGTACCCAAACCAGAACTTTTTTTCACTGTTCGATTGAACCCGCCGGACCCGAACATCCAGGGGTCTGCCCATGTTTAATCATATATTATACATGTATACACTAATTTATTTTCAGATGTTTTGTTAGTTCAAATTCAGTCTCAACATGAACAGAAGCATTCTCCCCAAGAATCACAGAATATTTCTGTGTGTATGACATCTGATGGATTCTGAACGACAGCTTTTTACGAGATAGTCATGGAACTATTGACTCTGTGACATTATTGCTCATGGACTATATGACAGATTGTGCTGTCCAAATCTACAATATGACACCCGTAAGATCAAATAGGCACATTCAATTTTATACATTGTAAAAAATTGTGAAAAAGCACCTTTTGATAAGTAACTTTATACAGCTCTAAGGGCTTCTAAGTGATAAAAATAGTAATGATACAAAATGTTTATATCGCCTATACTAAATTCACAATGTAGCTTTCACTTTTTGGAGCTATGTATATTAGTGGATTAATAAATGTATCAAATTGGGTAGAAAAATATTTAGACTTGAGAGTCCTCAGTGGTTGATACCTTTTAATGGCTAACTGAAAAGATGGTAACAAATTGCAAGCTTTCGAGACTACTCAGGTCTCTTCATCAGGCGAAGACTAATACAAAATCTGAAGAATCACATATTTATACACAACAGGACACAGGAATAATGCAATAGGTAAGACAAGTGACGTGAAGCAGAACTGTCATTATGGCAGAGGAATGAACATAAATATTGGAACAGTTCATAGATAAGGAGTGAAAGTTTTATTGCCCTCTGATTGGAGTCTGCTATTGTGTTTTGATGCCCCCAGAAGGTCAGAGAAGCAGATTCCTTAATTGATGTAGAAAGACATGAATCCGTGTGACATATTCATTCCAGCACTAAGAGTGTCAAAGGTCATCATAAGTTTATATTCCCAAACCTTTCTATCTTTCTCAGATTTGAAGTTAGATTTTAATACAAGTAATTCCATATCCATCATACACGGTACGAAGATACACATCTTTCCTATATCAAATTGGGTAATTATTCATACAAGTAACTCCTACTTTGCACTGATGAGTGGCCATCACCCCAAAACGTGTCTGAAAATAGAGGTCTGGTTTGGTTTCTTATCCTAGGTCATGTGGCAAGGGCCTTTCAAGCATAAATATTGACTTTTAAGATTGCCACCTCCAATAGGTCACACTAGGGTTAATATAAGCTCATTTCCATATTGTAAATTCCCTGAGGATCATTGCATGAAGTCTCCTTACGCCAACTTGGCACTTTCCACAAAGAGGAACTTTACAACTTAGAGTTCCTGTCAATGGGCTGTCATGTAAACGAACCAGTTCTCTTGCTTTGCACTGATGGGGGGCAAATACTCCAAAACAAGTGTCTGTAATGGAGTTTCTGGTTTGGCTTCTTATCCTAAGTCACATGGCAAGGCCCTTTAAAGGATTGATACTGACTTTTATGATTGCTACCTCCATTGGTAGCACTAGACTTCCTGTCTGTTCCTTTCTAAAGAGTCTATTTGCATATGAGTAGCTCTGAAACGTTTTCTTTACAGTTCATTAATTATAGCATGTCTCATAAAACCTACTTTAGCATTAATTTCTCTTATTATAAGCTCAAGGAACATTTTGTTTACAAATGTGCAATATATTAACAGATCTTTTAATAAGCTCTACATTTATAAAATGCATGCTTTAGATTTAATGGTCCTTCTAAACGGCATCATGGTGAAAAACCATGACCTTTATGAATCGTTGGTAGTGAAATTAATTCCTAGGGAAAACAATTTTTCTCTAACGCACCACCATAGGTGACTATGCCAGTACTTTATAAATACAATTTATTGTATTAAGGAATATTTAAGGAATAGTATTGAAAATTTGATTTGATCAAAAATAAAGAGTCCTAAATTTGTTTCAATTTTCCAAGCTATTCCAAAAAAATACATCCAGAATGTATACTTCTTATAATGCTGCTATCGATGCAATCATTGTAACGCTGCTATGAAGTGATTACAATGTATTTACGAGGTCTTTCTTCAATTACTAGAGAACTGATTGTAATAACAATTACATGCTCCTATATTTCTCATCTAGCAGAATGAATCAGACGCTGTCAAAACGTGCTAAATGGATATTTTCAAAGAAGCGAAAAATGTCAACAATTATTGGCACTCAATGGAACATGTGGTGAAAAAAAACAATAAGAAAGGAAGAATGGAGGCGGATATGTTAGTTACTTAGGTAAGGGCCTACCTTGCTTTTAAAATGTTCTTGAACCTAATTCTTGTGACTGCATGATATCAAGTAAAAAAGAAAGAAAAAAGCATTTAGGAAAAAATGATGTAATAATGCTGTTTTATTCTTAATCTTTATTTTAAAGTTTAATATTTTACTACCCCATCTGAAATCAGCTTCATTTAGGGACAGTGACCTTTATTCCAGGGATATAACACTTACCTGCATAAACCCATCCATACATGACACTGATTGACAGCTTACTGTATACACTATGCATAGGCAGAAAGCTGCCAATTAGCAATGGGGGTGTGGTTATATACATAGCTCATAAGTATGGTGGACTACATTGCAGTACGTTTACTAGTCCTCTAGTGATAATCTCTTGGTAATAAAACTGTGAGTATATTGAAATTATAGCAAACAACCCAGTAAGTGATAGATCACTGGAATCAAAGTCTCTATCGCTACATTATACTTCTGTCAGATTATGAGTCAAAAACTTGATGAAATATTGCCTTTAAGTATCTGATTGGAAATGGATATAAAATTATTATTGAATTTGCAGAATGTAATGTTTTCATACACAAAATGATAAGCTAAGCGTATTTATGCCTTCCCATTGACCCCCATTTAATATTTTTTGTCAAGAAAATATTAGGCAACTTAAACTATTGAAGGGACTATGTCTGTATAAATGTAAATGCAAAGGTTCTGACTAAGGGCTCTTTCAGATTTCAGTGTGTCTGATATGTGTGGTGATAGTTTTTACACGTACCGGAGACACTTACACACGTAGTCCCATTCAACTTAATGGGTCTGTGCACATGTCAGAGTGTCCGTGGGAAAAACCGACTGACATGTCCGTTTTTTAACAGCAGCACGGGCCGCTAAACGTCCCGCACACATGCACAATGATGACACACAGATGACATCCATGTTTCATCTGCATGATACCAGCTCCTGGGATTCAGCGGTACAGTTCACGCTGTTCCCTGATGCTGGGTGCTGAAAACAGCTACCATTGTTATCCCCTGCTGGGGTTCCCCAGCTTCAACAACGCTGGTTATCAAGAATAGAGGGGTCCCCACACCATATTTTTAAATTATTTAAATAAATAATTTAAAAAACGGTATGAGGCCAATTCATTTTTTTTAACCAGCCAAGCTAAAGCAGACAGCTGGGGGCTGGTATTCTCAGGCTGGTAAGGGGCAATGGATATTGGCTCCCCCAGTCTAAAAATAGCAACCTGCAGTCACCCCATAAAAGGCACATCTATTAGATGTGCCAATTCCGGTGCTTTGGTTGGCTCTGCACACTTGCAATGTGGTGGTGGCATATGGAGTTCATATTTGCCTCAGGGCAAGTGGGAAGAGCTGGACAAAATGTCAGAATTGGTGCATCTAATAGATGTGCCTTTTCTGCGTAGCCGCGGGCTGCTATTTTTAGGCTATGGTGGGCCAATATCCATGGCCCTTATCAACCTGAGAAAACCAGCCCCAAGCTGTTTGCTTTAGCTTGGCTGGTTGTCAAAAATGGGATGGACTGCACATCAGTTTTTTAAGTTATTTATTTAATTAATTAAAAAATACAGCGTGGGGACCCATCTATTCTTGACAACAAACCTTGCTAAAGCTGACAGCTGAGGGTTGCAGCACGCAATTCTAATTTTGCCTGGCTGGTTAACAAAAGTACAGGGGAACCCCACGTCATTTAAAGAAAATGTATTTATTTACAGCGTAGGTGGTGGCTAATGAATACTCCCATCAGCCGCCGCCTGCTCTCGCTGTTTCCAGCTGAATACAACAGTCAAAATTGCCCTGCTAGCGCTGATCACAGCATGAGCAGCAGAGAATGATGAGATCTGTCTTCAACATCCAGCGCCAGGGAACAGCACGAACAGTACTGCTGATTCCCAGGCGCCATTACGTGTTGTACTGATGCGGCACACGGTAGCCACACGTATGCCAAAAGTATTACACACACGGACACTGATATATCCGGTTCTATTTTTTCCAGTAACTGAGATATCAGAACATGTGAAAGAGCCCTAAGGCTGCGTGGCTTTGTATTAGTGAGTGTGAGCAATCCCACATTTTTGTATTATAAATGCATTTATTTAGGACATGAAATTCTAACATCCACTCCATGTTTTGTTTTCAATTACTGTTATATTGCTTATAAACCCATTAGGTTTAAAAACATTTCAATGAAGTTTCAGAAAATGATAATCGTCAATTAAAACCTGAGTGACTTGTGGTTCCTCTTTAAAATCTCCTGAACTCTATTAGTCACACTACTAGCCAGACATCCTTTGCTCTTCTGTAATTTCATATGGCCTATCTATATGAGTCAGGCACTTTGGACTGACAGCTATTGAAATGTCTGGCGTTCGGGTCTTCAATGTATTATGCATCCGACTGACATGTTCAAGGACTTGTCTGTATAGCGGTGTCTGAAAAATCCTAATGATATATAGCTTGCTGCTAATGCATTTTACCAGATAAACAGATGATGGAGTGGTAGTAAGGAAAGAGGAGGAAGAGATATTGAATCCTGTACAATATTGTTACCATACTGGTATCTAAAAAGAAGCCTAATATTGCTACTATCTTTGACATTTAAAGAAGCACTCCTCCTCCCATCAAAGTTTCTATCCTCCCAATATATTGCAATCATTATATTATATCGTTTTGTGTACTTACTATTGCTCATTTTGCCTTTCTACCCAGCTAATTCTTCTGTTTTCTCTGCTCTACTGTATGTAGAAACAGGAAGCCGCTTGTCCCTGGATTTATCATTCCCCTCTTCAATTCCTCCTGACCCAACTGCTCTGCCCCCGCCCTAGGCCAGGAACTCTTGCTGCAACTTATGAGTCATACAGGCAAAATTGACCTCCTGTTTCTACATAGAGCTCAGGAGGATTCAGCTAGTCAGTTTATCATCATGTGATGTCATAGACCTAATGGAAAAGAATTATCTAGGTAGAAAGAAAAAATGAGCAATTTTAAGTGCACAGTAAAATGATGACTGGCTGCAATATATTAAAAGGCTAAAAACCTTGATGGGAGGACTGATTCTTTAAATTGCATTTATAATATCAAAATTTACATGGTCGTCAGGTAGCTGCATTTACACTGCATGATAACCGTGGACGAGCATAGTTAAAAACGCTTTTTTCACGATTATCTTTCTATGTAAATAGCCTCCCGACCACTTGATGAACAAGTAAAATCATGTGAAATGAGCTTTTGCACAGCACAAAAAATCATCGTGTAACCAGGAGTTGTGCTGTTGAGACATATCTCAGCCTATGAGCGCTGAGTGATCTAGTATGGATCATTCCGTGCACAAGTGGTCGTATCGTGCCACCGGTCAATCCCTGTCTATGTACCTTTAGAGAATAATGCCATTGCATAGGATGTGATGACACTGCAATCTATCAGCGAGTCATAGCTCTAGATAACAGCATGGACTTTTTTTTACTATGTATTTGATTTTTTCTAGACTGTGAAGCTTCTGTCTGGCTTTCTAGAGAAGGAAACCGAGCTGAATTTCTGTTTGAACATATGATAGAGTACAAAACAATTTTTGTCATGGGGTACAGTCCAGACAAAATCTATGTGATATATTAGTAACCTCCTGGTAGGAAATGTTCACATGTTCAGTATTTGGTCAGTATCTTACCTCAGTATTTGTAAACCAGTGGGTGATAAATACAGAAGTGGTGACTTGTTTCTATTATACTTTTCCTCTGATTGTCCCACTCCTGATTTCGGCTTATAAATACTGAGGTAAAAAACTGACCACATACTGAACGTGTGGATGTGGCCTTACTGACTATCTACCAACATACTTTACAGCCTCTGAGGGTTTGGTTTTGTGAGGAACTAAGCCGACCGCCACACGATAGCCGGGTATCACAGCTTCTGATACCACCGCCGCGACCAAATGTGACGGACGATCCCCCTTTGTCTCTCAGGTCAGTAAGAGAACTGCACCTAGAACA
>VIAB01000416.1:192560-208882 GCA_009801035.1 Oophaga pumilio
TCCCTGTCCTATGACATCACGGTGTGTATTATCACTGTCCTATGACATCACAGTGTGTATTATCCACGTACTATGACATCACAGCGTGTAATATCTCTGTTATATGACATCACAGTGTGTATTATCCCTGTACTGTGGGCAAATTTAATCAAAGGCATTACTATGGTATTGGGGGGCACACAGTGGGACATTTATGATGTGTGTGAGGAGATTGGGCGCACATTTTATCTTTTTTTTGTATGTTACTCTTGCGGGAATAAAAGTGAAGTAGCAATAATATACAGGGATCCATGAGGGCCCTATGTATTTTATATAGAAGTGGTGGGATAAAGAAGGCAGTGTGCGCTAGAAGTGATCAGCCTTAGATGTATGCATGTTACGTCTGCAGAGACTGGTTTAGGCTGGGAGAATTCATTGTGGCTTGCTCTGGATTTAAAATAAAAGGAAAAAAATTATTGGTTTTCATTGGAGACATCACTGGATTTATCTGTACTATTACTGGTATCTACTACAATATGTATGAATAGGTGCATACCAGGAGCAGCGACCTCCATATACA
Source organism: Oophaga pumilio (assembly GCA_009801035.1). Classification (NCBI taxonomy): domain Eukaryota; kingdom Metazoa; phylum Chordata; class Amphibia; order Anura; family Dendrobatidae; genus Oophaga; species Oophaga pumilio. The sequence continues at coordinate 193,120 of VIAB01000416.1, forward strand.
ATATACAAAAAAAGGTTGCACTCTATCCTGCTAAAGCATGTCAATGTGAAATATATGAAATATGAATAGCAATACGGCTTTTGAATATTCTGAAAAAAAAATTGAGACACTTAGCATAAAGGATGTGCCAGTCAGTCTTTTGTTATTTCTATGTTAGCTTACTGACCGAGCGCTCCGCCCTTCACCATGTTTTGATTTTAATTACAGCAGGTTCCTACCGACCCATAAATGCAGGCTTTACTGAGAGAGGTGTCCACATTCTCCCAGGAATTCAGACATCAGTCTAAGAGATGTATCCAGACAGGTCAGGGACCCATTCGTTTTTGCGGACACCTTAACGATGGTTGATGGGCAGATATGATTTGGCCCAATTTTATGCTCAGCCTCTCCAAATTTTTTTTCCTAATATTCAAAAGCCGTATTGCTATTCAGATTTCATATATTTCACGTTGACATGCTTGCAACCTTTTTTGTATATTCTTCTACGATATGGTTACTGTATGCTTGTAATATTTTTTTATAAATTGCAGTGGATGTTATTCATCAATATGATTGCATTATTCAGCTATAACTAAGTGGTGGTAATAAAGAATCATGGTGGGACAGTATTATTTGTCCCCTGTATGTAGTATTATTGGCATATTGGTCTTGTTATGGTGGAATTTGTTCATTATATTCAGACACCGTGGGGCTGATTCATTAAAACTAGCCTGCAACTTAATTAACGGGCTTGCTATAGAACAATGCACCTAATTTATTAGAAGTATGCCACTAACTATTAACTCTTAGCTGGTATGGTCCTCTGCCAGAAATGTGCACAGGTCAGGGACTGGAGTACATTTCTTGGTACAGTGGGTGTTGTTTAGTAATAATATAGTATTTATCATTTGATAGCTAAATGTCTATTTAGGAGTATTTCTTAGAAAATCAACATATTCTTGTGTTTATGAGGATATTTATATATTTGTAATATATATTTAATATTTTTTAGATGCACTAAACATATCACTAATTATTATGAGGCACTGTGGTGAGATTTTTATATTACCCTTTAATGTGGCATACTTTGAGGCCTTTATGGGGATCTTCTTTATGACCTTGCTTATTGAAAGAGGACCGGGAACATTTTTATTTTTAGGATCACTCTGTTATGGAGAGTCTTCAAAAAGAGATGGGTAATCCTAAGGATAGCACTCAAAATGAGATCTGTGGGGTGTGTTGGCACCCGAGCTCATTGGCTGTTTGAAGAGACTGCGGTACTCAACGAGCATAAGGCATCATTAATGATCACTGTTGGCTGCAGGCTGCTTTTCAAATTTCTAATTGATTATTGATCATACAGTTGTGCTCAAAAGTTTACATACCCCCCACAGAATTTTTGCTTTCTTGGCCTTTTTTTCAGAGAATATGAATGATCACACCAAACCTTTTTCTCCACTCATGGTTAGTGGTTGGGTGAAGCCATTTATTGTCAAACTACAGTGTGTTTTCTCTTTTTAAATCATAATGACAACCCAAAACATCCAAAGTACCCTGGTCAAAATTTCACAAATCATAGTTATTTTAGCCTGATAACATGCACAGAAGTTGACACAAATGGGTTTGAATGGCTACTAAAGGTAACATCCTCATCAGTGACCTGTTTGCTTGTAATCAGTGAGTGTGCATAAATGCTGAGTGAGTTTCTTGGATCCAGACAGACTCTTGCATCTTTCATCCAGCCACTGATGTTTCTGGATTGTGAGTCATGGAGAAAGCAAAAGAATTGTCAACAGATCTATGGAAAAAGGTAGTTGAACTGTATAAAACAGGACAGGATACAGAAAGATATCCAAGGAATTGATAATGCCAGTCAGCAGTGTTCAAACTGATTAACTAATGGAAAATCAGGGGCTCTGTAAAAATGAAACCAGGGTCAGGTAGACCAACAAAAATTTTGTCCACAACTGTCAGGATCCAAAACACAAGGCCAAGTCGACCTGTCATTGGCTTCAGCAGAACAAAGTGAATGTTCTGGAGTGGCCATCTCAGTCTCCTGACTTCAATATCATTGAGCCACCCTGGGAGATCTCAAGCGAGCAATTCATGCTAGATAGCCCAGGAATTTACAGGAACTGGTGGCTTTTTGTCAAGAAGAGTGGGCAGCGTTACCATCTGAGAAAATAAAGAACCTCATCCACAACTACCACAAAAGACTTCAAGCTGTCATTGATGTTAGATGGGGCAATACACGGTATTAAGAAATGGAGTATGTGAACTTTTGATCAGAGTCATTTTGATGGTTTTGGTTGTCGTTATGATTTAAAAAGAGAAAACACAGTAGTTTGACAGTAAATGGCTTCACACAACCACTGACCATGAGTGGAGAAAAAGATTTGGTGTTATCATTCATATTCGTGAAAAAAGACCAAGAAAGCAAAAATTCTGCCGGGGTATGTAAACTTTTAAACACAACTGTATTACAGCATTGTTTCATTCACAATAATGGTATAACCACCATATTGTTGGCCAATAGATAGATCCCCACAGATGTGATAATGAGATCTATCCTGGGAAGAAGCCAATTTGTAAAAGTTGGTGAACTCCTTTAGAAGTATGGCACAATTTGTGAGTATGGTATGTATGGCACTGTTGGTGAGGGCTTCTGTGTGTGGCATCATTTGGAAGGCACTGTGTATACAGCACAGCAGGTACTATAGTAAGGACGTCAATGCATTTAGCTTGCAGTGTCCAGCTCTGCATTAGTAGTGGCAGTAGTATTAAAGGGCTTGTGTGATAAACAACATTTATCGCCTATCCACAGGTCCAGCTGTTGAAACCCTTGATAAATATACCATCACTGGGGTCTGACTGCAGAGACCCTCCATTAATTCCAAGAATACGGGTCAACAAGTCCCCTAGAGTGTTCGAGGACATATGCATCGACCACTCCTGTAGAGCCAGTGCTCATTAGTCACTAGATCTCCAGGAGACTTTGGGACTTGAGACCCCATTATTGTGATCAATAAGAATTGCGATTGTTCATTTATCAATTTATCCTGTAGAAAAATAATATATGATGTATTTGGGAGCAGCAGGATAGAATTAGAATGGATTTGCATGTGTCACAATGCCAAGGTCTAAGATGGCCATAAAGCAAGTCCTGGAGTAAATCTGCATACTATTGAATGCAATGTATCTTCACATACTGTACATTACAATTGTCATGAATGCACCAGCAAATTTTCCATGTATTTTCAAACCCAGTGTTAGTGCATTGATACATAACTAATATTAAAGAGGAGTTGTCACCTCCCCTGACATGTCTATTTTAACTATTTCAGTAAATACTGGTATTTTCCATTAGTATGATAAAGTCCAGCTCACCGATTAAGACATGTTGAAGCCCGGAGCACAGAACCGCCGTGTCATGGCGTATAGGAATCCAAAAAAGAAGAAAAAATCCTGCTCAACGATGTAGTGAAAACACCAATTTTTTATTCACTCAAATTCGGCAAAATAGAGGATAAAATTATCAGCATAGATGGAATAAGATGTTTGCGTTATGACTAAGGGTGCTGCGACACCTGAAACAAGTTGATAACGCAAACATCTTGTTCCATCTATGCTGATAATTTTATCCTCTATTTTGCCGAATTTGAGTGAATATAGAATTGGTGTTTTCATTTCGTTGTTGAGCCGGATTTTTTTTATTTTCCATTAGTAACAACTATAGATCATCTTTACTTGGAACTCTGTTTTCTGTGGTTCCTCTGGAAGTGTATAATTAAATGGACAACTGGTGTATCCTCACACAATTTAGCCCCATCAGCACTGATCGGACAGTGTCAATCTACGTTGCCCCCAATGAATAACACTCAACTATCAGTTTATTCATACTTTCATAGAAGGTAAAATAGACTGATACAACAGAAAGCTCTAAGAAGACATACTGTATATTCACTATAACAAACATATTGGGAAATCCAACAGGCCCTTTATAGCTAAATGAGGCTGTGATCCGTGTCAGTGGGAAGGAACGCTTGGACTATAATTGAGGCATTGCTTTACGGCCCCAGCACACCCGTCACCTATTCCCATAGCCCTTGCTCTGTGCATCATAGGTGCTGGTGGCAGATTGCCACACACTGACTGCAGCACAATTCTGTACCCCCCCAACCATCAACTAATTTGCACTTCTACAATCTACAAAAACACATTAAAGCTCCACTCCGGCGTTTATTCATATTTTATTTAGTTGTATCACTAATCTATGTTCCCTGTCCCTAGTATTATACTTACCAGCCACCTTCTGCTGTTTCTAGTGCTGCTCCGGTCCTGATCCACCATCTTCAGACCACAACTTCTGACTGACCAGAAGTCGAAGGTAACGGTCACAAGCTTTCAGTGTAAATCTATGAGATGCTCATTCTGGCTCCCATAGACATACATTGCGTAGTAACTTCTGGCTCACCCAGCAAACACTGGAGCCATCCGGCACGGCTGGTCAGAACGTGGAGATGCCCGTCCAGAGCAGTGTAAGGGACGTACTGGGCGGTAGTTATGGCCACAGACACTAGGATATCGGTGTCCGGACAGTCCCCTACAGAAACACAAAGTCCTCTGCTGTGTGTACTTGTATCTCTAGGTTTAGATCCCTCTGGGCACTTCTCAGTCAATGAAGATTCCTTCCCACGGTGACCCCATCAAATGCGACACAGTCCATTAAACTGGAACGGTTTCTTTTCTACAAACTTTGCACAGAATATCCAAAGTGGTTACATTTCTGGTTACAGATTCTTCCATACCGGATCCTTCAACTTTGCCTACACCGTTGACACTTCCTTGTAGTACGCACCCAGGTCAGACCATCTTAGACTGCTTCCCAGCCTCCTCCCAACTCAACCTCACCTCCTTGACAATTCCCTCTGCCTGCTTTGCCCCAGGATGGAGATCATCAGTCACTAGCCTAAGCTGCCTCTGACAAAGCATCCGACCCATCCGTACTAATCCCTGTGAAGTTTCAGCGGTCTTCCTCACTCACTGCATCTGAGCGTTCCTTGGTCCGTTCAACTACAGACCTCTGAAAGTCCGCCCAGACCAACATCTCCCACAACTTCTGCATTCTTCTGTCCCACTGTTCTTACGTCCCGTGACTCTTGATACCTGCGACTAACACTTGGAGAAACGTTGCGGGGCTATCGAGACGTCCTGGGTCTAGAGCCCGTGTGGACACTAAAGGCACCCTGGCAGCGTCTGACTAAATTTCCCTAAACCTTAACACCCGACAGCTTGTCCTATGTTAACCTCTTATTGTCTAACTAAGATCTACGCCAATATGTGTCGTTAGTATGCCCCCATCTAGTGGTCCCAAGTGGAACTACACTTACCTGAAAACTATCAATGCTAAAGTATCCCCCTCTAGTGTCTGACAAGCGTACTATCAACTGTCCCTATCTACAAAGCATAAAATACAGTTTTTATATTACAAGAACAGCGCTCATATACAAAATGGTAACACAAGAAACAGTGTGGCAATACCATGAACTATGCGGGGTAATACATATCTTAAATGTAGCAATACCACTGAATATTAACAATGACATAATAGTGATCAACACATGTAAAACATTTATACATTAAGAAACATTGGGGAGAAAAGCAAGGCGGTAATCCTATGTCACCTCCTTACAACAACACCAAAAACAGAAGAAGATGGCGGCTGGTAAGTATATTGCTAAGGGCAGGGAACATGCACTAATGATACCACTCCAGCGGTAAATTAATAAAAACAGGAGCAGTGTTTTAAGCACGGATATGTTTAACAATGCCAGAATTGAGCACATTAACAAATGTCATGATGAATGATTTTGCAATATGTATGGGTCCAGTCTCCTGATATGAACGTTCCCTCTGCATTCCTCTACTTATCATTTTACAGGTTCTTGCAGCTCGGAAGTATTCTTATGGTGACTGACCAGAGAGGTAAGATTTTAGTGAGACATGTAGGGGCACATAGTCTCATACACAGCAATTCTTTTAACTTGGAGCTGTTCTGCAGTACTTGGCAGTGGCAGCTAAACATTGAATGAAACTGCACTTTACAGCTCCGTTCAATGTGTTTACTTACCTTTTAAAGGATTTGGTGCATGGTCTGAAATTAAAAAGAAAAAATATATACACTGCTCCAAAAATTAAAGGGAACACTAAAATACCACATCCTAGGTATCACTGAATTAAATATTCCAGTTGCAAATCTTTATTCATTACATACTGGAATGCAGTGAAAACTATAAAACATAAAAATGATCAATGTAAACCAAAATTAATATCCCATGGAGGTCTAAATTTGGAATGATACTCAAAATCAAAGTGGAAAAACAAATTACAGGCTGATCCAACTTCAGTGGAAATGCCTCAAGACAAGGAAATGATCCTCAGCAGTGTGTGTGGCCTCCACGGGCGTATATGATCTCCCTACAATGCCTGGGCATGCTCCTGATGAGGCGGCAGATGGTCTCCTGAGGGATCTCCTCCCAGACCTGGACTAAAGCATCCACCAACTCCTGGACAGTCTGTGGTGCAAAGTGACGTTGGTGGATGGAGCGAGACATGATGTCCCTGATGTGCTCAATCAGATTCAGGTCTGGGAAACGGGCGGGACAGTCAATAGCTTCAATACCTTCATCTTGCAGGAACTGCTGACACACTCCAGCCACATGAGGTCTGGCATTAGGTTGAACCCAGGGCCAACCACACCAGCATATAGTCTCACAAGGGGTCTGAGGATCTCATCTCGGTAACTAATAGCAGTCAGGCTACCTCTGGTGAGCACATGGAGGTCTGTACGGCCCTCCAAAGAAATGCCACCCTACACCATTACTGACCCACTGCCAAACAGGTCATGCTGAAGGATGTTGCAAGCAGCAGATCGCTCTTCACGGGGTCTCCAGACTCTGTCACGTCTGTCACATGTGCTCAGTGTGAACCTGCTTTTATCTGTGAAGAGCACAGGGTGCCAGTGGTGAATTTGCCAATCCTAGTGTTCTGTGGCAAATGCCAAGCGTCCTGCACGGTGTTGGGCTGTGAGCACAACCCCCATCTGTGGACGTCGGGCACTCAGACCATCCTCATGGAGTCGGTTTCTAACCGTTTGTGCAGACAAATGCACATTTGTGGCCTGCTGGAGGTCATTTTGCAAGGCTCTGGCAGTGCTCCTCCGGAGGTAGCGGTCCTGCTGCTGGGTTGTTGACCTCCTATGGCTCCCTCCACGTCTCCTGGTGTACTGGTCTGTATTCTGGTAGTGCCACCAGCCTCTGGACACTATGCTGACTGACACAGCAAGCTTTCTTGCCACAGCTCGCATTGATGTGCCATCCTGGATGAGCTGCACTACCTGAGACACTTGTATGGGTTGTAGAGTCCGTTTCATGCCACCACGAGTGTGAAAGCACAACCAACATTCAAAAATGACCAAAACATCAGCCAGAAAGCATTGGTACTGAGATGTGGTCTGTGGTCCCCACCTGCAGTACCACTCCTTTATTGTGTCGTGATAATTGCTAGTAATTTCCATCTGAAATAAGATTGACCAAACAAGGCAAATCTTCATTGTTCAACCACCACAACCCCTTTGTATACCAGACCAATGCCCAAACCCCATAACCCCCCTCTCCAACAGTACCGAAGGGGAGCTTAATTGTTTCCTCTCCAAATCACGCCTCACATCCTGTGCACTTGACCCCATCCCAACCCACCTCCTCCCCAACCTCACCACTACTATTATCTCATCCCTAACCCTCCCCTTCAACCTATCACTAACTTCAGGTACCTTCCCTTCTGCTTTCAAACATGCCACAATCACGTCTATCCTTAAAAAGCCAACACTTGACCCAACAAGCTATGTCCAGCTATCGCCCAATATCACTGCTCCCATTCGCTTCCAAACTACTGGAGCTGCACGTCCACTCTGAACTTTCCTACCACCTCTCTTCTAACTTGCTCTTTGACACTCTACAATCTGGTTTCTGCCCCCATCACTCCACTGAGACAGCCCTGACCAAAATTACTAATGACCTACTTAAAGCCAAAGCGAACGGACAATACTCTATACTCCTGCTTCTAGACCTGTCCTCTGCTTTTGACACAGTTGACCACTGCCTTCTACTACAGATTCTCTCCTCCTTTGGCGTCAAAGACTTCTCCCTATCCTTGATCTCCTCATACCTTTCCACCCGCACATTCAGCATCTCCCACTCCCACACTACCTCCTCATCCCACCCTCTCTCTGTTGGAGTCCCCAAGGCTCTGTTCTAGGACCCCTACTCTTCTCAATCTATACACTTGGCCTGGGGCAACTCATAAAGTCCCACGGATTCCAGTACCACCTTTATTCTAATGACACTCAGATCTACCTCTCTGGCCCAGACGTCACCTCTCTGCTGTCCAGAATCCCAGAGTGTCTATCAGCCATATCCTCCTTCTTCTCCTCCCGCTTCCTCAAACTCAATGTGGACAAATCAGAACTCATCATCTTTCCCCCATCTCAAAGATCTTCCTTACCTGACCTATCTATCACAATTAACAACATCATGCTTTCTCCCGTACCAGAAGTCTGCTGCCTCGGAGTAACCCTTGACTCTGCCCTGTCCTTCAAACCGCACATCCAAGCTCTTTCTACCTCCTGTCGCCTTCAGCTCAAAAATATTTCCAGAATCCGTCCTTTCCTCAACCCTCAATCTACTAAAATGATTGTGCATGCCTTCATCATCTCCCTCCTCAACAACTGCAACATCCTTTTCTCTGGCCTCCCTGCTAACACCATCACACTTCTCCAGTCCATCCTTAATTCTGCTGCCCGCCTAATTCATCTCTCTCCTCGCTGCTCCTCCTCTTCTCCCTTCTGCAAATATCTTCACTGGCTTCCATTCCCTCAGTGTATCCAGTTTAAATTACTAATACTGACCTTCAAGGCCATCTATAACCTGTCTCCCCATATGTCTCTGAACTAATCTCCGAAAATCTTCCCTCACGTAATCTCTGACCCTCCCAAGACCTCCTTCTCTCCTCTACACTTATTTGCTCCTCACCCAACCGCCTCCAAGACTTAGAATATCCCCCATCCTCTGGAATTCTCTGCCCCAACGCGTCCGACTATCAACCACCTTTGGATCCTTGAGACGGAACCTGAAAACCCACCTCTTCAGGAAAGCTTACAGCCTGCAATGACCCAGCTACCTCCTCACCACTACCGGAGATATCCCTTCAACCAACACCGGAACTGCTGCAACCCACCAACCTGCTGTCTCCTTCCCCACCATCCTGTAGAATGTAAGCCCAAAAGGGCAGGGTCCTCCAAATGGACCTTTTATGACTCCTTAGCCTCCAGGGCCTTGGTGTCAACTGCAACATTTGCACCCACAATAATGTCCCTGGCAGCTCTGTTTTCTACTTCTGGCTAACCGCTTCAATTTCAGCTGCAATAATAGTTTGAATGAGTAAAACAGAACAAGAGAAGAAGACTATGTTCACACGTTGTATTTTTGCATCTTTTTTGCTGTGTTTTTTAATGCAAATTATAAGTGAAAAATGCAAGGCAAAAACGCACAGAGAATTGACATGTGCATGACGCTTCAGGTTTCTCATACACTTTGCTGGCATCAGGATTGCTTCAGATTTTTCTAGAAAATCTGCATGGCAAATACGCACCAAATCTGCAACGTGTGCACAAGCACTTACAGTCCATATAATTTTTATTTCATAAATCAATAGAATGCATGAAAATATGAAACTTTATAATATATCCTATCAGAGAAATTAAAACAGCGATTACTCTTGAAGAACTACTATACTAAGAAATAATTGGTTTTTTTTGTTGCATAAAAAAACCCTATCTCAACATATAACTTTACTGAGGAATAAAATAAAACAAGATGAAATGCAAACAGTTATAGTCAGTTTTCAAAATGTCATGAGTCATTTCATTTCCTAGCATGATTAATCAGTAGACAGATAGATAATGAAAACCATTGAAAATATTGCACAAGTGCCAGTAATAAAGCATCTGGCTCATAAAAATAAACAAGAGTGCTCGATGATGATTGGCCAATGCCTACTGTACTTGGGAAAAACATTTTAGCTAATGGTAGCAACAGTGTGCACACACAAAAATATCATTAAAATGCTGATCATGATGCAATGTATCAGATTTAATATTCCTCATTGCTGAAAAACTGTAGCACAATGGAAATTGCATCAGATATGTAAAAAAATATTTTGGCTACTGGCTAAAAATACTCTGTGCCACTATGAGACAGTCCATGGTAGGTTAAACCAGTGGTCAATAAGTGTAAATACTATATATCAAACTTGAAATAGTAAGAAAGCCTGGTGGTGGAAAAATTACCATATTTTTCAGTTTAAAAGAGACACTTTTATTTCCTATCTTTAGGAGGAAAATTGGTGTGCATCTTATTATCCAAAGGTAGCTTACCGGGTGGGGTGGCTGTGGTGGAGCGGGCTCACAGGGGGCAGGGTCGATGCTGCAGGAGGCCGACAGCGGCAGGTGTGGGGTAATGCTGTGGGCCCTGGATTCTCATAAGATGTTGGCGCCGGTGAGCGGAGTTTCCTTTTCCATTGATTTCCTACTACTACTTTCTACTGGAAAAAGGCAACCGGAGGTGACACATACACAGATTGAGATATCAGGAGACGAGATCTTGGGAAACAAAATCTCATCTGCTGAGATGTCAATCTGCGCATGTACCACCTCCACCGGCCATTTTCCCAATGCCTACTGCATGATAAGGAGACTCCGCTCACTGGCGTCAACATCTTATGAGAGCCCGGGGCCCTCAGCCTTACACCTCTTATACGCCCCCTCTTCTCATCTCGGGGCCCACAGCATTGGCCCACTCCTGCCACCACCAGCCTCCTGAAGCAGGGGCCCTGCCTCCTGTGACCCCACTCCACCGCCACAGCTCCCCTGGTAAGGTACCAATAAAACAGACTAAGTGATGAACCACCATTTTGTTTAAGCAATTTAGTTTCCTGTTTTCCACCCCAAAATTTGTGGTGCGTCTTATAGTCCGGGGCATCTTATGGTCAGCAAAATATGGTAAAATCTAAAGAGAGTATACAGACAGGACAGCATGGAATCACAGCTGCTGCTTTCTTTGAGGTAAAACACTGTTTTAATAACAGGCAGGGAAATGTTTTATCTTACAAAAAGAATCAGCTGTGATCCCATGCTGTCCTGTCTATATACTCTCTTTTGCGTCCTCCTCTGCCCGGGAGATGTGGTATGATCAGACCTTGTTCCTGCACGGTCAGACACAGCCATTACACAGTACACAGCAGGGGCACATTTATAAGTGGCTACAACCATGAAAACCTAAGTTACTGCAATGCCTTACACATGGGGTAGGTGACATAATAAATAAGAAGAACTATACTACATTTCTAATTGGAGATATTTGTGAATATATTATTATTACACTTAATCCATATTGGGATAGGATCTTGGAGATGGGAATACCCTTTTAAGTTCAGTTTGAAATATATTCATCTTAATTTGGGTATCGTAAACTACAAACATGGAAGCAATGGGTCAATGTTTCAGGTTAAAAAAATGTATGATTTTAGAAAGAAATTCTAAAATATTCCATTAAACATTTAAGCTCCCGAAATGTTCTCCCTGACAAACAAACAAGTGTACACCCAGCAGTTCTACCTCTGGATTTCTAACCAATTTGAACATGAGCTTGTAATTTTTAATTGCTCTCTTTGAAGAGGCAGAAAGAGGATTTTCAGTGGGATTCATTAAATTCAAGAAAAGGACTGTGTAAGATTAGGGGAAGCAGATGGATACAAGAAAGCAGTTATACTATGAGAGAAGAAATGCATGCAAGGGAGAAAAAAGAAAGACAGAAAAAAGGCATTAAAAGCAAAAAAAAGGAGATATTGAAAGAAGTGAGATTCTCCACAGATAGCAAATGGGAAATAAAGCACATGTTAAAACTACCATAGCTCTATAATTTCTCAATTAAAATTCAAAGGTGCTGGGAAGCAGAGAAGACACTCGGAGCTATTAGCAGAGTGGTTAAAGTTACTTAACATTATAAAGGATAAACTGCAGCCAGATCTGCATAATAATAGAGTCATTTTGGTGTAGCTTTCAGATAATATCCTAGAGGTTTTCACACAAGCATGGGCAGCGCAGTTTAAATTACAACTTTTTTTTAGCAATACATATTTTTCTTCTCCATATTGAAATTTCCTTCAACCTTCTTTTCTGTCTTTACTGAAGAAAGAAAGTGCACATCGCAAGAAGCCATATTAACAAATGAACAGCAGCTTGACTATTGAATGAAACAGATTTCTCCTGTACACACTCCAATTACATGGCGGCTTACTCCGAAATAAGAATGTAAGGACCGGCACCAAACGATTCTACAGATTAACGTCACATCTTGCATTGTACGTACATATTCAGTACTTGTGGGGGTTTAATATTTGACCCGTGTTTGCTTCTATTTCCCTATTCACATCACAACATTGAATTCACCATACGCAGCCCTTGACCACATGGAATAGGTCACTGTAAGCCTACAAAATCAACACACTCAACCTCCTGCTGCTTGCTTTTCGATAATGGATCTGGCTGCAGGTTATTACACTCAGTATCTTCACATATTTCCAAAAAACATAAAAGTTGATGTCAAATAGAACTGCATGTTTGGTGTGACTAATCTCAGTTTACCTGAACCTATCAAAGCGCTCTCTGGGCATAAAATATGATATTACATTCTAAGGGTCTGTTGACAAGGACCCATTGGTGGCCCAATACAACCGCCGATCGGTAATTTTTACCAATTACCAGTCGTTTAAATGCCTGTTTACACAGGCAGACCAAAGAAGATGATGCACACTAAGTGATCGATGCTAGATCGCTCCGTCCGCATAGGCTTCAATGGTTCTCGGCAGCGCGAGTCCTGTTTACACAAAGAACGATGATTTTTTGTGTTGCACAAAAGATCATTTCACCCAATGAATAAGTGTTGTGCTCATTCATTGGGTGATCGGAAGCCTGTCTACACTACAAGATAATTATAAAAGGAGTTTTTTTTTTACCAATACTCAATCATTATTATCTTGCAATGTAAATGCTCTTTTGTTCGTAGGATAGGTCATCAATATCAAATCAGTGGGGGGTCCGACCACCAGCACTCCCATTGCTTCAAAAAAATAGGAGCTGTAATGTAGTACCCAGCAGGGGATGCTACAAATTGAGTAGAGCTGTGAAGTGCAGCTTCACTCCAAGTGTTTACACCGCCACCGCCAGAGCTAATAACTGCTGATCTGGGAGAAGTGGGAGGATAATAGGTGCCGGATCCCACGATCTAATACTGTATAGATAGTTAATAAATATCATATGATTGGAGAACCCCGTTAAATATCATATTTATTACAAAATAAAACCAATTCTTGATTTTTTTGCATACTGTAAAAACAAGCTCTGGCAGATCCTCTATAAAAGGTCACATGGTATTTAGGTCATGCAGTGCAACGTACACAAAAATGTTAAATGCAAAAAAATCGGTGGTGGCATTTGTTTGTTTTCCATTTTCTTCAGAAAAGAATTAACAAAAATGAATCAATAACATACTTATAACCCAAAATGGAACCATTGGAAATACAGCTCATCCTACAAAAACAGAAACCCATCATACATCTACATCAACAACAAAAAATAGCTCTATGAATGGAGCAACACACAAAAAAAACTAAATCCTGAGGTGCTAGATGTAAAAATGTTAAAGTAAATAGTTTATTAACATTGTCCACTTCGCTCCCCCATTTGATAATATAAAAGCTGATTTGTGTGACGTTGTGCCAATATGCGTTTATAGGTCATTTACTGTGTTGGAACTTTCTAACCTGTAGAGTATAACACTGATGATAGCTTGTAAATGAATGATGATGTTTTTGCATAACCGGTTATCTTTTTTTATCATGCAGATAAGACATACTTTAATAAACTGTAGATGCTCATTTTCTTTCTGGAAAGCCGATTTGTCATCTTTTACAGTGTTTGGGTGTCTTAGCAGCATTTTCGGATTTAACTAGAATGAAACTCTGATTACACCTCAGACATTTTACTTTTAATCAAGTTTGCTTAACTCTAGCAATGCGAGCGTTACAGGGGTCGCTGCGCTTCACAATACAGAGATGATTGCTCTTAGCAGGAGGCTTAGTTACTGCAGGGAAAACATTAAAAAAAATCTACATAACTTGTCTCTTCAGCAATAATAGGAGAAGCTGCAGTAAAGTCTTACAAAAAGTAAGTATACAAATTGTCTCTTAAGAGAAAAAGAGGACTCGAACTATAGCGCCACCTATTGGAAGTAGCGATCCTACAAGTCTCAATCAACCCTTTAATGAGTCTTGTAATATGACTTAGGATAAAAGCCAAATCAGTATCTCAATTTGCAGACACGGTGTTTCGGGCTATTGGCCCTCGTCAGTGCAAAGTATGAGATCTGATTTGGCTAGGTGAGAGGCTCTGGACTGAGGTCTAAGGGGTAGGGTTTCTCCTTGTGGAGAGTGACATACCAGCTCTAGCTTGTCAAAGTAAGGAGACTTATTCGCCGTGCAATGCTCCTCTGGGAAATTTAATATGCAAATTGCCTCTTCAGAGAAAAAGAGGACTTGAACTCTATAGCGCCACCTATTGGAAGTAGCGATCCTACAAGTCTCAATCAACCCTTTAATGAGTCTTGTAATATGACTTACGATAAAAGCCAAATCAATATCTCAATTTGCAGACACGGTGTTTCGGGCTATTGGCCCTCGTCAGTGCAAAGTATGAGATCTGATTTGGCTAGGTGAGAGGCTCTGGACTGAGGTCTAAGGGGTAGGGTTTCTCCTTGTGGAGAGTGACATACCAGCTCTAGCTTGTCAAAGTAAGGAGACTTATTCGCCGTGCAATGCTCCTCTGGGAAATTTAATATGCAAATTGCCTCTTAAGAGAAAAAGAGGACTTGAACTCTATAGCGCCACATATTGGAAGTAGCGATCCTACAAGTCACAATCAACCCTGTAACGAGTCTTGTAATATGACTTAGGTAAGTAAGTAGAAATACGCCTAATGTATTGTACACATACTGAGTCTCCATAGCTACAGTATGTATATCAGTGGTAATTCACCCTCGTAACTGCAGGAGTCTGCTATAGCTGCGCAAAGTAAGCACATAATGTACTGTATATGTAAGCACAAAAAAGTAAGTTGAAGCTCTTGGACCCCAAATGTTAAGTCTGTAATTGGTCCCCTCTCCTAACAACCACCATGGTAAACACTAGTATCATTCCATATGGCAGATGGGCATTTGAGTCTCCTCAGACTCTAAGGCTCGGGTACAACTGCTACATTTGGACACCCTATGCACCCGATTCATCAAAACCTTTTATAAAAGTATTTTGGCTTAAAAAGCTTTAAAAAGTTGAAAAATGTTGGCACGGCTGGAGGCTGAGCTAAAATTATTCGACTTTTGGCATTCTCACACCATTTTCAACCCTCTCTGACAAATTGTGAGGAGCTGGGGCTGGGCGAGGGTGTGGCGACCATCGCTAGTCAAATTCATGACTAATGAGGGCACTCACTACAGGGCAAATCTTAATCTAGCAGGTACTGGACCAGGATTTGTGGTGAGGCGCACACAGAGGTGCACACCACTCCTCCAACACTCAGAGTCACACTTCAGATTTAAGAGGGCCGCTTTAATAT
>VIAB01000416.1:270066-281215 GCA_009801035.1 Oophaga pumilio
CATGGACGGGATAGTACGTCCGATGGCAGTAAGGGGTTAAGATTTTTATACTTTGTACAGTGGTGGTCAGTACCTGGACCATCACAGATCAGCGCTTCCCAGTAGACCAAGGTTTGTACAGTATAGTCGTTTTCCAACTCCAAGATCACTGGGTAAATCTCTCTTTCCTGTGGAGTGTAAATTCTTATGGTCACTGGTGTCCCCTCTCACACCTGTAAAGTGTAAGCTCTTATGATTAGCAGGGTTCTTTCTCCTGTAGAGTGTAGGCGCTTATGGTCAGCAGACTCCCAACTGTAAAGTGCACACTTAGGGTAGCAAGGTTCTCTCTTTTCTTTCCCCCGTGTGCATTTTACAAGCAATTACAAGCTTTCCACTATTCAGATTCGTGCAAATTTATTCAAATTGAATTTTTTGGGAAAATTTGCCAAAGTCAGCAAATTCAAACATGAAAATTTCCACTCATCTCTAGGCAGTACCCTTGGGGTCACAGTGTGACTACAAGCAGCAGCGTCACCTATTGAACTTTGGTAGCGCGACTGGTGTCACCGCCAAAGTTGCAAAGTAGTCCCAGCCTAAATGTTTGCATCTTTATAAAAATTTTGGAAGATCCAAGTAATAGAAAAACATGCAGGAAAACAATAACAAACAGAAAAGATGGACAAAATAGGTCATGTCCCAATTATAGGAATGCCATACTATGAAAAAGCATGTTATCCTGTCATCATCACTTTAGGCACTGCCAACTCTGTGATGATGTCTAAAGATGTTTGCGTTGGAGGGCTGAGAGAAGTAACTAAACTGAAGAGTGAAAAATTGAGTTTGCAGGAATGTTAAATAATGAATCATACATAAAATCTTTAATTCATATGCATCTTTATGCTTCAAACTCCATTAACACGGCATTCATGGTACATATTTCTACATATTACCTAATGCTCATCTTTATGCAATTATTCATCTACGTGCAATAAGAGGAAATCTTACAATTATCAACAGATTTCTTTAGTTGTCAGCGTGCAGCTGCTCTCCCCATTTATACACTAACAAGCACTTGAGGGACAGCTCACTGTCTACCAGCTCTCTGGCATCTTGTACATAGAGAATTTTTTTTCTAACTTACCGTATTTATTTCAGATTATTGGCTGTTCATGAGATAGCAGCAACATATATACCACAATACTGAACATAGAACGCTGTCACTCACATTTGTTCATTATTTCCTGTATCCCATTTCTGTGTCTCAAAGAAACATAAACCATAAAGTGGGTTTTAACATTTAAAGGGGATCTCCAGAAATATTTAATTGATAGCCCATCTTTATATTTAATCAGTGGAGGTTACACTTCCAGGATCCTCCAGGTTAGCACAATGGGGAGCTCTGGCACTGCCATAACAGGACCACCCATTGATATGGACAAGATGCCTTTTGCTCACCAGTGGAGTCCTGGTAGTTAGGACTTCTACACTAATGACCTATCTTAAGGATCAGTTAATGTTATTGTCCATGAGAACCCATTAAAGACCAAGTAAACACTAATGTTTTCAGTTTGATATATATTGTGGTAGAGATCGTTTCACTACAGAAAATAATGTATAGTTTCGCCTTCTATCCACTAATGAGCAGAGATGAGCGAATTTGTTCTGAAAACATTCGCCAATCTCAAATTCAGCATGAACATTGCACATTCGAATTCATGTTTGGATTATTGAGTTTTTTTCCTAAAATTCAGCCAAAATTTGATAAATGACTGAATTTACTAATGGCTCTTTTGAATGTCTGTGTTTCTGGTAGCAGCACGGGCTGCAACATATCCCTCACACGTGCACACTGATGACACATGGATGACATCAGTGTGACAAGTACCGACGTCTGGGAATCAGCGGTACCATTCACGCTGTTCCGCGATGCTGGGTGCTGAAGTGAAGACATCAGCACTAGCAAGAGACAATGTTGAGAGTTTTTTGCAACTGTTAACAGCGAGAGCGCGCGGTGGCTTTTGGGTGTGTTCATCAGGTGCCGCCAGCACTATAAATAAATAAATATTTTTAAATAATGACATGGGGTTCTCTTGTATTTTTAATAACCAGACAGGCAAAACTGAGAACTGTGGGCTGCAACCCTCAGCTGTCAGATTCAGCTAGGCTGTTTATCAAGAACACAGGGGTCCCCACGCTGTATTTATTATTTAAATAAATAATTAAAAAACAGCATGGGATCACCCCCATTTTTGAGAACCAGCCAAGCAAAAGCACACAGCTGGGGGCTGGTATTCTCAGGCTGGTAAGAGGCCATGGATATTGGTCCTCCCAGCCTAAAAATAGGAGCCTACAGCCACTCCAGAATAGGTGCAACTATTAAAGCACTTCCCTGTGGCAGTGGCAAGTGGGGCTTATATTTGTGGGGTTGATTTCACCTTTGTATTCTCCTGTGACATCAAGCCCACTGCTTAGTAATGGAGATATGTCTATAAAATGCCTCTCCATTACTAATCCAATAGTTATATTGTACATAAACACACACCCAGAATAAAGTCGTTTAATTGAGAGAATGACACAGACTCCTTTAATGAATCTAAATTAAACCATACTCACATCATCGCCCAGTCCACAGAAGCCATGGTCTCCTGTATCAGAATTAAAATAATAAACCACAATAATCCTTACCTGTCAGCAAAGAAGATAATAATCCATTTGTCCCTCGACAGGTCTTGCTATTCTACATCTAGATGGCAGGCTGCATTTTTTCATGGTGTGAATATGCAGCCTGCTAGTTAGCAGAGACACTGAGCAGTGAGTGCTACTGCTACTCAGTATTTTGAGGTGAACTCCTATGACCTGATTGACATCTGAACTTTCTCACACCACACTCGCACTGCTGTCAGAAAAGTCCTGGGAGATCACAGCCAATGAACTCAATTCAACTCACTGACGTCAGGGCAAGTGTCATGGAAAAAATTGTAATGGCGCTCATGCTGACGTCAGTGAGTTGAACTTAGATCATTGGCTGTGAACTCACAAGACCTTTCTGATGGCCCTGCGAGTGTGAGAACTTTCTCACCCTCGCGGTGACATCAGTCAGGTCAGAGGAGTCCACAGTGAGACACTGAGCAGCGGTAGCACACTTCAGTGTGCTAGTATCTCTGCTGGATGGCAGGCTGTATAGTCACATCGTGTAACAATGCAGCCTGCCATCTAGATATAGTAGAGCTAGACCCAATGTGGGACAAATTGATTTTCTTTTCGGTGACAGGTGAGGATGGAATATTGTTGCTTATTATTTTAATTCTGTTACAGGAGACATTGGCTTCTGTGGACTGGGCAATGATGTGAGTATGGTTTAATTTGCATTCATTAAAGGAGTCTTTGTCATTCTTTTCATTAAAGGACTTTATTTTGGGTGTGTGTTTTTTATACAATATGACTATGGGTTTAGTAATGGGGGTGTCTTATAAATGCCTCTCCATTACTAATCTCTGGGCTTGATGTCACCTGACAATACAAAGGTGACATCAACCTCCCAACTATTACCCCATTTGCACCGCACCAGGGCAAGTAGGAAGAGCGAGGCTAAGTGCCAGATTTGGTGAATCTTTGAATGCGCCATTTCAGCGGCAGCTGAGAGCTGAATTTTTATAGTCTGGAGGGGCCAATATCCATGGCCCCTTCATAATCTATTAATAACAGCCAACAACTGTCTGCCTAGCCTTTGCTGGTTATTAACGTCCTTTTTTTGGGGGTCCCCCATTTTAATAACCAGTAAAGGCTAAGTATACAGGTGTGAGATGATATATGAACCCCACTCGCCACCACAGGGCAAGTGGGATGAGACCGGCAAAGCACCAGAATTAGCACATTTAATAGATGCACCTTTTTTTGGGGCAGCTGCGGGCTGCTATTTTTAGGTTAAGGCGGGAGCAAATATCCATGGCCCCTTGCTAGCATGAGAATACCAGCCCCCAGCCTGCTTTAGCTTGGCTGGTTGTGAGAAATGGGGGGTCCCCCATGCTGTTTTTAAAAATTATTTATTTAATTAATTAAAAAATACAGCATGAGGACTCCTCTACTTTTAATAACCAGCCTTGCTGAAGCTGACTGGCTGGTTATCAAAAATACAGGGGAAACCTATGTCATCTCTTTTGGGAGGGCCTCCAATTTAATAACTAGGAAATGCTAAGCATACAGCTGTGAGCTATATTAATAGGCTGGGAACCTTTATGAATATTGTCTCTTTCCCAGAATATTAACATCAGCCCCCAGCCATCGACAGGATCGTAGACTATAATGGTGCAGGCAAAGCGAATGCGCACTCTGCCATGCATCTTTTTTGGATGTATATGCCTACTGAAGGCTGACACTCAAACAAAGTAGACTGTGTATGGGTGTCTATTTTGCAGGGGGTCCGGATGCATGACCTGACAGGACCCACGAACGTGCAGAAAAGTGCAATGTGAAATCACCCCAAAACACACATAAATCAATCAAAAGGAATAATCAACCACAGAATCAATTAATCAACCAGTAATATTTTTCAGTAATATGACAAATGGCGCATCTGGAAATAATGAACCTCTGGGCCTCAATGGACTTGGCTTTGGTTAAATAGAAGAGCGGGGAATCCTGGAATAACCATGATATTCTCCCTATAGCCCCCGTATAGGGATCTGTCATTGTAGAGTTTATCAGGACATTACCACAGAGTAGTCACTGTTAGTGACAGCAGAAAATCAGGAATCAGGAATCTGAAACATGAGATCCAGATGAGGTCCGTGAAGTGTGGTCACATAAGCAGATGCCAGGACAGCTGGAATTGTACGGTGACAATGCTGGTATGAAACAAAAAGATAGGAGCAGGCATTGCTCTAGAGTTGACTCCAGATGGAAGATTATTGGAAGCTTGTGGCATGAGGCAGAGAAGAATCCATGACAGGGTATAAGCCTGGCAGGCAGTCACTGACAGACAACACTGAAAAAGACCTTTTTAACCTAAAGTTAAGTTCTCATAAAGAGTATTTGGTGCTTTTGGATGCTGCAGATTTTCTGAACCATTTCTTCACCAATTAGCTAAATAACATTACTTTCATTTTTAATTTCTTTTTGATAGTTTTTTTTGTATGTTATGTTTTAAATCAAAATATTTTGTTTTGAACACTTACTGTTTGCTCAATGACCTAGCGTATATAAAACTTTATTGATAAATTCATGTCTAGATTAATTTTTTACTGTTTTTCCACTGCAAAAAAAAACATGTATGTATTTTATCTGCGGATTTTCCATATCATATTCAATTCTATGGGGACAATCCACAAAATAAATTGCATATTTACTGCAAGGGAAATTGAAATGCTGCCAATTTCAAAATCACTCTACACGTCAGTTTCCACAGCTTGAAAAAAAGCACAGTGGCCATAAAATGTATTTAAATCCCATACACTTTGCATTTTGTGAGCAATAAAACGGTGTGTATTACAGTTCTAGCAAAGTGGAAAGAACATACCGAATATTTATTGTGGCATCTTAGCCTAATAACTCAGGTTAGGAAAGTTTTGGGAGGACCCCTTAAGTATCCTAGATCAGCTAGGTACTGGTTGGGATAGATGGACTAGAGTGAATGTCAAAATTCACAAGTTCCAAAGGTCCCAGCCAGAGGGAGATGTCAGGACTATGTGACAGCAACAGAAGTAGTAAAGGAGAGTGGAGAGAATAAGGGACCATGGTAGTGGCAGCCACCCAACAAGACAATGAGCAATGTAAAGACAAGTAAAGCGTACAGTACACCGTGAAAAATTAGTCAACAATAAAAAGTGTAAAAATAAGTTACACTTTATTCTTACATCAATGTGATATTGATTCAAGGGATTTTATAAATGAGAAAATTACTTTCTTAAAGAGGATATTTTACCACGTTTAGCATATTAAGCTGGCGACATGATGGTATAGTGGCTGCACAGCTGAATAAAGAAAACTGTAGTTTTGATTTTTAAATTTCTCATCTACATTGCGGAGATATAAGTTGGTAAAGTTTACATTCTTATTTTTGCTAAGACCTAGGGTAGTATTTGAAGAATTTCTACACTGGTTGTGGTTACTTTTTCTCCTGCTTGACCAATAAGCAGGTGATGTCATACAGTACAAAACAAAAACATGCCCCAGATCCCACTTTCTCTGTATGAAGCACGTAATGAAACACATCCATGCTCTCCTCATTTATTTCACTGTCAGCACCTACTGTGATAACAAAAGTGGGAAAGGAGTAGAGCAGAGCTGTTTGTCAGTACAAACACTTATGCATCTGCAACTTTCATCCCATTGCAATACCAGTGATTGAGAGGGTAAAGGTAAGTAGAGTAGAACAGAGATAACAGTGCCATGGGATAAGAGCTGCAGATGCAGAATTGTTTGTAATATCACACAGCTCTGCTCTACTCCCCAACCCCACACTATATGCCGGAAGTGAGATTAGTGAGCAGAGCTGTGTGTCCCTATATCTCACAGTGGAGAAACCTGGTTCTAACTATTTCTTGGGGCATGTTCTTTTTTTCCTCTGCAGAACGCCTCCTGCTTATGATTGGGCAATGTCATGCAGTATTAAAAGTAAATGACCCCAGAGATGAATCTCTGCCAATGCCCTTGTTGGTTTTTGTGAAAAATTATAATCTAAACTTAACTAGCTAGCTATGCAGCCTCTATTCCATGATGTGGCAAGTTTAACATGCTAAAAATTTTGAAAGGTCTTATTTCCACTAATCCCTTAATGAACTGGGACATGCAGCTACTTATTTACAGGACACTACATCCAAATGATGCAGAAACCATTTGGAAGAGATTTATTGACTACAGCAGAATACCAAGGGCTATGATGATTTCCAGGTGTCACTCAGATAATTATTATATTGTTTTTGCCCAAACACATTCTGCATGATATTTTCTAACTCAGAACCTTAGATGTGGAACCAGTTATCCTGATTACAACTGAACATTCACTTAGGGGAAGAATGATATTACTAGTTTGCATCTTAAATAAATAAGTAGCATATTCAAACATTGCAAATAAAATTGGCATATTAATACTGTCACCTACTGTAGTAATAGAATATTTTATCACTCAGATGTTTTTTTTCCAATAAAATTGAAAAGTCCAATGGGAAGTCACTAGAGATAAATGGATTGTTTGAAAATCAAATGTAATGATTTTGCCGAATTTTCCTCCAAAATTCGAATTGGTATCAATAAATTTGTATGGCTCCCAATATGAAAGAAAAAGAGAGAGACCACAAGAAAAAATCATTTCATTTCAATATGAACGGTCTCATTCACTTACCTGGTGAATCTGGAGATGTTATCTATTTACTACCAGTCCTGCACCGAACTGTGCTCCATTTGGAACCTCTGATCCCGTTACCCAGTAGTGAGCTAACCACCAATCTACAAGGTATCATAATCCACTTGATAAACTGGGATGTGATGTCATGATGTCAGCTGGGCATTATGGTGAAGCCAGCTGACCTGTGTAAAATTATATCAGCCCACTCTCTGATGCTTCACCAGTGTAGAAAATGGTGCTATGGAATTTTTTCTGAGGGGTTTGTTGCAAATTGCAAATTGAATCTTTAAGTGTTTGAATTTGAATGGAACCTCAACTTTCTGGAAATTCGACTAAAATTAGATCCTCCAAATATCAATCCGCTCATCCCTACAAGTCACATCATTTAGACGACCTAATAATCTTGGTGAAATACATAAAATCTACTGTTTCAAAGAAGTGAAGAATGTTTTGCTATTTCCTGACATAAACAATTTGCAATTAAAGAACATTATAATAATTCAGCCCCCACAGATATGTTAAAGGTATAGGTAACATTATGCAAATGGATTGTTGTGTTGACTTTCTTGTCATCTCTGTTTATTTGGAGTTAACTGAAAATTTTGAAATAAAACACACATTTGCCTATGATAATAGTTACTGTATTCTTTATCCTTAAGCCATACAGGATAGAAAATCACCTTTCTGCCCACCACAATCTGTTTCTGAGCTTCAAATGTTTGTTAAATGAATAGCAATTCACAGCTTTGTATCCTAGGTTACAAAAGAAAGATGTAAGAAATGCTGCATCAATTGCTTCACATCACTTAGAGATGGTTTGTGCATCTACCAAGTTAAATGCGCCAATATTTTGAAAGGTAATAAGCAATGAAAGGAAGAGCCATGTTTTATTAAATTATTTGAGAAATACCATATTATTAAAAAATTACCACTTTGTGATCACAATATATAAATTTAAAACATTTGGTCAAAGGGGAAGTAAGGAGGGCACTCAGGTGCTGAAGCTGCACAGATTGCCCGTTGTGATATACAACATATGCTTGTAACTGCAGTGACTGAAGTTCATGCTGTAGTTTTAGCCCTTCATGACCTTTGACGTACCCATTATAAAAAGGAAGGGGTTCCAGACCTTTGACATATAGGGTATGACATGGCGATCGGGAGTTCAGCTTACATGACAGCTGAGACAGGGCTCTCAAAGCCAGGAATGTTGCCCACACCTTCCCTGGCTTTTTAACCCACTAAATGCTGCAATCTATATCAATCTCAACATTTAGGTGGCTGGGAGAGGGAGGGGAATCCCTCTAACGTCTGATCGGTTCCCCCACGATGTCATAGTCTTAATCATCTTGGCAACCCAAGGTCGTCATGATGACATCCGTGTCACCCAGCTAAGGAAAACATGTTAGACCATGCTCATAGATAGCCATAGATAAGTATTTTTTATGTAAACACAAGTATAACCAAAAAACTAGTAAATCTCTTCAGTGAACACCATAAAAAAATAAATGAAAAATGAGGCAAAAAACTATGCTTTTTCATTATACTGTTAAACAAAAAGTGGAATAAAATGCGATAAAAAATTATAATGTAAATAAAAATAGTATAGCTGAAAACATCATCTTGTCCTGCAAAAACAATTACCATACAGTTCCATCAGTGAAAAATTTAAAAAAGCTATACATCTCAGAATAAAAAGATGCAAGAATTCTTTTTTTCTATAAAGTAGTTTTTATTTAGTAATGGCACCAAAACATAAAAACATATAAATGTTGTATTGCTGTAACCATACTGACCTGAAGAATAAAACTGCCTTATCAATTTTACCACATGCACAACGAAAAACATTTCCTGAATCGCTGTTTTTTGTTTATTCTGTGTGGCAAGATATGTGCCCTAACATGGTACCAATAAAAACATCAACACGTCCCGCAAAAAACAAGCCCTCATAACTCAACAGTCAACAGCAATGTAGAAAATCTGGCAATTCAAAAACTTGACAAAAGAGCATCTCTTAGTGTGTGATCATAGCCAAACATAAAAAACTATATAAATCTGGTATCGCTGTAATCGCACCGACCTGAAGAATAAAGTCGTCTAATCCCTTATAGCACAAGAGAAACTACATAAAATATAAATAAAACCAATTTTTGACCTACAATTGATATGTTCATTCTGCCTCCCAAAGATTGTAGTAAGGCTCAGCTCACATTAATCCTGCACTCTACACTAGAGTGATTGGATAAGTCGGGGTTTCATCTGAAACATATCACTCAGAGATTTACCTAGAAACCCTGATGTAAGTGCTCAGCGTAGAGTGCAGAATATGTGATCCAAAGTGTTATGTAAAATGTTCCCAATAACAACTTCAACTAAATGCACAAAAAAGTAAGTCCCCACTCAGGCTCATCATCTGTTAACAGAAATATAGGGGGTTTTCATGTTACTGGTAGTACAAAGACTGTGGAAAAGTGAAATGGCTCCTCACACACAAAAGAAATTGAGCAAATTCTGGGCTCCCAAATCCAAGTGCTCCACTTTCTTCTGAGCCCCAGCGTGCTTAGATGACATTTAATGTCCACACGTTTGTTGTTTCTGTAGAATGTAGTGTCTGCTTAATTTACGGGTGCATGTTTTCAGAAGCACAATTTGGGCATAATATATTGGGCATTTTAAAATACTGAGCACTACAAGATACAGTCACTACAATAGCAGATTTGCAATTTTCACTCAGCATCATCCACTGCTGCTTGTTTATGGACACCACCCATGGAGTCAAGTCATCACTACACCTGTAGATAAATCCTCAATGGATTATAATTTCCAAAATGGGGTCACTTGATAGATGGATTCTGCTCTTTTAGCACTTAGGGGCTCAGAATTTGGAGTCTACAAATTAGTCTAGGAAAATGTGTTCCCCAGGAATCAAATAGTACTCTTTCCATTTCGAGTCTCGCCATGTGGCTAAGCAGTACTGTATAGCCATATATTTGGTATTTCCATATTCAGCAGAAGCTATGGGACAAATTTGTATGACATTTTTACCCATTTCCCTATGTGAAAATGTAAAATCTGAGGCCAATCCAAGATTGTTGTTGTAAAAATGTAATTATTCTTTCTTCATCGCCCAATAGTATAACATTCAGTGAGGCAAATGTGCTGTCAATATGATCACTGCACCCCTAGATAAATTAATTGGGGGTTGTAGTTTGTAAAACATGGTCACTTACGGGGGATTCCGCTGTTCAGGGGTGATGCCAATGTGACATAGCACTCTCCAACCATTCTAACAAAATCTGCACTAAATTATGGTGCTCTTTTCCTTCTGAGCTTTGCACTGTGCCTCAAAAGTAGTTTTCGACCACATATTGGGTATTGGCGTACTCAGGAGAAATTGTGTGGCGAAGAAATTAATTTTCTTCCATTATCCCTTTTGAAAACTAAAATCTTGCAGCCAAAGCAGTATTTTAGTGGAAAAAAATGTAATTTTCCATTTTCTTAGCCCAATGTTATGCAATCTGTGATTTGCCTAAAGGTAAACAATGCTCACTACACACCTAGATGAATTCCACATAACAGAGAACCTCATGCATTTGATGATATTGAATTAGTGTGAAATTCTGTATAGAAACAAAGTAAGATGGAAACAAATGTTTGACATGAAACACAGACCACATATAAAAAAACTAAATGAAACCAGTGGAGGAAAGGAGAAACAGTGAGGTTCTTTATTATGTGTAACCATTGAATGCCATTTACTCCTTCTTATGTGTGTCTCTTTACCAGATTTGTATTGATTGGTTGCTGACATACCATGTGATATATGTT
>VIAB01000416.1:281304-298617 GCA_009801035.1 Oophaga pumilio
GAAACACATTGGTTAGTGTGCAGCTGGTGGTTTTACCATCATAAAGTTTTTAATTTTTGATTAAGTTTTTATTGGATTTCACTACATTTCTCTCGCTGGAAAACCAATCCCCCTTTTGAAGCCTTGCCTCCTCCAAGTCTTTCCGTGCGAGACTCCCTGCCTGAATCCTTACAGTGTGGTGAGTTGATCTCTCTCTATTTTAGTTTCCAAAATGGGGTCACATGTGGGGGTTTCTGCTGTTTTGGCATGTCAAATGTGACATGGCATCAGTAATCTATTGCTGCCAAAATTGAGCTAAAGAATTCAGTTGGCTCTCCTTCCCTTCTGAGCCCTTCCATGTGAACAAATAGTAGTTTTTCACACATATAGGGTATCAATGTACTCTGGAGAAATTGCACAACAAATTGTCTGCTCCATTTTCTTCTGCTACCATTGTGAAAATGCTAAATTTCTGGCAAAATCAACATTTTTGCAAGAAAAATGTATTTTTTTATTTTCACAACTTAACATTAAACAATTCTGTGAAGCATCTGTGGGTTCAAAGTGCTCACCACACCTCTAGATAAGTTCCTTGAAGGGTGTAGATTCCAAAATGGGGTCACTTGTTTGGGGGTTTCCACTGTTTAGGCACGTCAGAGGATCTGCAAAAATGAAGTCCACTATCCATTCCAGCCAATTTTGCGCTTCAAAAGTCAAATTGCAGTCCTTACCTTCCAAGCACTGCCCGTGCAGCCAAACAGTAGTTTTTCACCACATGCGGGGTACTCAGGAGAAATTGCACAACAGATTTTTGGCCCATTTTCTCCTTTTACCCTTGTAAAAATGCAAACTTTTCATATTCTTTTCATTTTTACAGCTCAACATTATAAAATTCTGTGAAGCACCTGTGGGTTTAAGCACAGTTTCTGCATGATTATTGTGAACGAGCGTTCATAGGGCTGCCAATCACCTAACGAACGATCTGAACATTAATTTTTGGGCTGAAAATATCTTTTGGCTTGCACAAAAGATCATCATTCTTGTCAATGCATCGTCTTGTGAAAACAGGATTCATGCTGTCGAAGAAAATGGCAGTCTATGTGCACTGAACAATATTACGGATAATTAAATGCTCATCTGAACTTGATTTTTTTTACTTTTTCTGGACAACTTATCAAAAAAATCCCATATAGACAATATTTTTTTCCAGACGCAAAATAAATCATTATTATAAAATGATAAGTCATAATAATCTGCGTGAGTTAAACTAAATTCACAGACGCCTTACATTTTTTTTACGGACAGGGCAAAAATGTGCCCAAATTTTACAGATAGTCTTGGAATTTTTGGACAGTTGGCAATCTAGATCTGAAGCAGGGTCAGTGGTTGTTTAGTGCTGCCGATCGGCTAATGTAAACCAACTCTAATGGCTCATGTAGACATCCTTGCAAATCGGTATGAGCATGGACCGCTAGTGGATGGACTGGCCACGGTGCTCCCAACCTGAGCTTGGCAAACTCATGGAAATATTTGAAGCTGTCATGCTCTGGACAGGAGACCCATGGCCAGTCCGTGCATTGTGGTCTGAGATCGGACTGAGATCCACAGACATCTAAATGTTTAGTAGTGAGAAAGGCACAGGGCTGGCACTAACTAGGGAAGTAGAAATGTTTATATGTAGAAAGAGAGAGATAATGAGGGTGACAATCTCTCCTACTATTATGATTGTGATTACATTTCTAAATGGACTTTATTATAATTTATGACAAACAATTGTAATTAGTCCAGACCCTAGTTGTTCTTACAAATGCAGTACATATAGTCAGGATGGCATAGTGGAAATTGTCCCTCTCCTTTACAGCAAGCTATAATTACCATGATGCAGTATCCGTAATGCTCATAGTTAACCTTCTTTTCCACGTCACCGCTTTAATAAACAAACGGATTAAGGTTGAGCTATATTTCTCTACGTAAAAGCTTTAATTATAACTTTCTTATATCCTGGTGTCAGTTTATTCCCCAGCCATTCACACATCTTTACAAAATGACATCTATCTGACCAATTCTTTTCCAATTAAGAATGTGTAAACCCAATTCAATAAGCCTATAAATGTTGTTAATGTGCTAGAATATGTTACCACTCATGTATTCACAAAGAGAGCACTTCAGAGAATGTTATAGAAAGTTCCGTTGCCTCGGCACCTGCGCCTTCTTTGGATTTCTCACAAATACATAAAATATATAAAATATTGGCTATTTATTTTTAACGCTGAGACAATTTGACACTTGCCAGTTGTATGAATGCTGAGTAATTATATTTAAGCTCCTTTCTGTTATCCATTCTTAGGGCCACAGGCAACATGATTTTATTGATTCTCTAGTATGTGTCAATAATTCAGGGTCTTCAGGAGAATTCTTTATTTGTAGTTTTGCAGCTAAGCAAACAAAGCAGATATCATACAATTACTGATGAGGAACCAACTGATAAATGTCACACATGAAATTGTTATTATTGCTGTCTATAGTTTACTTGGCTTCAGGTATGGGGTGCGTCCCTTTCCCCCACTGCTAAAATATTAAAAGGGCTATCCACTTCAATATATTTTTTTTGCAAAAGAACAGATCTTACAAAAACGTACAGCCCTGTAATGTATATTCACGAAAACTGTCAAAAGCTAACGTGACATTTTTAATTTCTTCTCCAGTGATATTCATCCTACAAATTGAAAACTGAGACTCCCTTTCTACAGGGATGCTGCAGTGGTAGTGTGAACACGGTCAATGATGCTTTTCTCAATTATGGCAATGAAGCAAAAATATTTAAAGGCCTTTCTAAAATGACAAGTCTACAGTCACAGTGTGCACTGAGGATTCACAGGTCTGCAGTTACATAGAGTGACTGCAGACCTGTTTTAGACCGGACAATCCCTTTAATATTTCATTTGTAAGTGACAAGCTTGGACCAATGGTATTTTATGGAGCAGTTCTTATCAGTAATTTTTTCTCATGCCAGTATGGCATGACAAAAAAAAATGCAGCATGCTAAGAGTGGTTCCAAACTTTGGGTCACACTCACCCAATCAAGTCAACAAGTGCGCAGAAAATATCAAACTGATTTCTGCAACCTCACATAACGGAGAAGATGGAGAAATCTTGTTCTCCATCTTCTCACTTGTAATACGATGCTGTCATATGAGAGATTCAGATCCCACTAAGCTGACACTCAGCTCAAACTCTGAAAGGAGTATGTTCCAAGTGTCATTTACATAACCGGCCCTATTCTCATCCATGAGAGAATCTATGTTCGTGTGACACCGGCCTAAAGCCCCCATCACACTAAGTGAGATTGCTAGTGAGATCGCTGAAGTGTCACCGATTTTGTGACACAACAGTGACCTAGCCAGCGATCTCACTATGTGTGACACACAGTGACGATCAGCCCCCCTGCTGGGTATCGCTGATCGTCGATGAATGTCCTGGACCATTTTTTCATCGCTGGTCTCCGGGCTGGTCAGCACGCATCGCTGCGTGAGACAGCGGGAGACCAACGATCAGCGAGGTGGGAGCTGGTATCCAATGTACATATCGGGTTACTAAGCACCGCGCAGCACCTAGTTACCCGATGTGTACCCTGGTTACCGGCTCCCAGATTCTGCTGTAGAGCGCTGAGAGCCTGTATCTGGGGTACATATCGGGTAACTAGGTGACACGCTGTGCTTAGTTACCCGATATGTACATTGGATACCGGCTCTCAGCTCTCTACAGCAGAAGCTGAGAGCCGGTATCTAGGGTACATATCAGATAGCTAGGTGCCACGCGGTGCTTAGTTACCCGATGTGTACATTGGATACCAGCGTGCTCGCTGGTCCTGATCGCTGGTGAGTCTGCCCATGTGACAGCTCACCAGCGATCAGCTAACGATGCCCCAGCGATCCCATCCACGTCGTATCATTGGTGGGATCGCTGGGACATTGAAGAGTGTGACGGGACCCTAAAGGCACTGTCACACTTAGCGATCGCACTAGCGATCACGACAACAACACGACCTGGCTAGATCGCTAGTGAGATCGCTATGTGATCGCTAGTTAGCTTCCAAACACAACTCATCAGCGATCTGTATAACGACCTCTGCGGTCGTTGGGAAAACCTAGTCCCGCCTGCGACGCTGGTGAAGTCGTTCATAAAGGGTGTCACACTCAACGATTCAGGCTCACCAGCGGGACACCAACGACCAAAAAACGGCTCAGAACGTTCATAAGCGATCAGCGACATCTCAGCAGGGGCTACATCACTGCTACATGTCACACACAGCTAAGTCGCTAACGAGATCGCTACTGCGTCATAAAATCGGTGACTCTTTAGCGATCTCGTTAGCGATCTCGTTTAGTGTGACAGTACCTTAAGTCTCAGGAATTCTCACTACCCACAATTATTTACCAATTGAACACAGTATGCACACAACAACAATAGGCTTCCTTTGTGGCTTTTTCACACTAAAGATAAATATATTTAACCAATTACATTAATATTCATCATGGTGTGCAGTATGACATATATTTTTGTCATGAAGAAGTCAATGCGCTTGAGATCATTGAAAGGAAAGCATCTGCAATACCGATGTGAAAACGTTTTGTATAAATATAGTTAATACATAATTATATAAAGAAATACACCAAAAACTCGCAATTTGCTGAACTGCATATAAGATGAAATTATCAAATAGAACAGAATAGCTTACTAATTTGCCAACAAAACAGCAATAGAACCCTGATGAAATGAAACCTGTTGTATTGTATGTCTTTCTCCTTTGCATAATTAGATTTTTTTTAATCTAAATACAGAAATAATAAACAGCTCGTTTATCTTTTGTCACAAAAAATGCTGTAAACGGCATTACAATATTTTTACATGGAGAATTTTGTTTACTACAAGCAAAGAGTGTGACAATGAGTTTATTTTTTTAGCTGGCAATTCATGCCAGTCTGCTCCTGGGAGGCTGGGGATTCATCTTATTTGCATAAAGAGAGGCTCATAAAGAGTACTAACATGTACATTCTGCAGTTCTAAGGCTGTTAGTCGTCCCAGTCTTCAGAGAAAAAAATCATTTTTACAACCCTACTGATAAATGATGTGTCAATGCCAGAACATTTACTTGTGTATAAAAGTACAGCTTTAAAAGGGTTTATGGGTCTGGAAAAATACGGTTTATTTTAACTGGGAACAATGCCACTCTCAAATATGGGCTGGCCCTGGTTTTGCAGTTTGGTGCTATTCATAAGTGCAGTACCATATACACCCCATGGACAATAGCAGTGCAGTTTCTATCAGAAAGAAAGCATCTGTGATAAGACTATCATAATTTGGTAGATAAACAAACATTTTGGAAAAAGTATACTGCAAGGATCTATGGCCCCGATGCATCAAAGTTTCTGTGCGCCAGTACAAGAAATGGAATCCAGTCGAAGACTGGAATACATTCCTGTTGTAGTACATTCCACTTTGGTGTAGTAAATAAGATGAATTTGATCAGATCGCTCCACAAAACCAGCTTCCCATGTATGGTCTAATGCAAAACACTCACAAAATTTCTGGACAGATATGAGTTGCACAAAAAAGTTCCAATTTTCAAAAAGTTTTTTTGCAAGAATTTTATCGAAAATGGTTTGATTAATCAAATCATTAAAGTTGATATATTCATGGAACTCAGCATAAATTAGGACACCGCCTTGGGAATGTAAGATGCTGATCAATATCTCACTCAGCACAAGAACAATTTCCACAATTTTGACAAGACTGAGTTTCATAGAACATTTTTTTTAACCTGAAAGCTTTAACATGAAAGTAAGATAATAATTTAATTATAAAATATTGTTTTACTCAAATTGGATGTTGCAAAAATGAATACACCCCATATCAAAAACTACTACATCTATTATTTTTTTATGACCTACATGATCTTTAAAGACAACACTAAGTCTTCTAGGCATGAAATGCCAAAGTTGGAGACATATTGCAACATCTATATTTTTCCATTGTTCTAGAATGACCTCTCTAGAGCCTGGGTGCTGAATAGAGAGTGACACTCAAGATTCCCCAACTGGATTTAGATCAGGAATCATTAAATTACTTTTACCCTATTCATTTTCCAAAATGTGCGACTGGTCATAAATCTATATTCTGGATCATTGTCATGTTGAAAAGCTGCACGTCTACCGAGGGCATGAAGTGATGGCAACATCTTCTTTTTCAATATAGAGCAGTACATCTGTGAATTCATTAAGCCATCAATGTAATATAGCTCCTCTACACCAGCAGCACTCATGCAACCCCACATAAGCACACTGCCACCACCATGTTTCACTGTAGGCACCATGTATTTTTTTTTGTACAGCTCACCTTTGCCATGCCTTACAGTTTTGAAGCCAATAAAATTATCCTGGTCTCATCACTATAGAGTATAAAGTCCAAGTAGTCTTCTTCATATTTTTTAGCATGGGCCCTGGCATAACGTAGACAGTCTTTTTATGCAAGGGCTTTAGGAGTGGCTTCCATTGTGAATGACTCCCATGCATGCCATTTCTCTGCAGTGTCAATAAATTATTTTATTTCTCAGGTCTTGTGACATTTCTTTTCCATGTGATGCCATTGTTGATAGCATTACATGGGAATTGGTTTTCTTTATTAAGTAACATCCTTTTATAGTCAGCAGCCTGCTGGATACCTGTTTAATGAATAATTAGACTTAACTGTGGTTGAATTCTTATTAATTGGAATTTTGTAGTCTAAGCTTTAGCTTTTCTCCCAAGACTTTTATTAGGGTACACTCATTTTTGCAAGGTGGTCTTGAATGAATTTGTTAGGAAAAATGTTAATTCTGAAAGAGAACATAAGGCTTACTGACCAATCTGCTGGGGTATACTCATTTATGTTGAGCACTGTATATCACACAACACACACATATATAAATATATATACACAATATAATATATAGCTAATCATTGGGATAGACATACATATCATCTTGATACCTGTACTTTAATTAAGAATTCTGTAGTCTCTGTAGTTAAAAAAAATCCTTTTTCTTTAAGGAACATATCTGGAAACCTGCTCTTCATTGCTGTTTGCTAGCCCTGGAGCTAATGTACCAAGCGGAAAAACAGCAGCAAGCCCCATATGCAAAGACAGTGAACCTTTTCTAAAATAGACTATGTTATTCCAAATAATGGTACACGGTAGAAAAGAGTGGGATGTGCTGTAAATGTATTTTTTACAACTGGAGCCTATGGTGACGTATCTCACTGTGTGTCTGCTTGGCAGCCTTCTGAGGACAATCTACATTGGAAGATCCTAATGTATGTACAATATGTTAGAAGGAAGACTCTGATCTTGATGTGAACAGAGCTTTTTTTGATCTCTAGTTATAATATGTCACCAGATCGAGCCTTATCCAGGTATTAAAGGGAATCTATCACAAAGTTTTTGCTGAAAAAAACATGAAGCTGCTTCCATCTGAGACCAAGATGATTTCGAGGTAGAGACCCTGATTTCAATGATAAATCACTCACTGAGCTAATTTCTGTAGTTATTATAAAATCTCTGCTTTATCTGCTGCAGATCTAGTAGTTCTCTGAATGCTGAGCCCTGTATAACCCCGCCCACACCACTGATTAGCAGCTTTCTCTGTACACTGTGCATAAGCAGAAAGCTGCCAATCAATGGTAAAGGCATGTGATATGAATGTGGAGGACTACATGACAGCACATTTACTAGTTTTCTAGTGATAATCTCCTGCTTAAAAAAGACTAATTTTGCTATGAAATTGTAAGGAGGAAGACCAGGCTGCGAGTACCTGTATTGAGCCGGGTCCGGAACTGCTGAGGCTGCATCTCATGTTGCCCAGGGGAAAGAATAGGGGACAGGACAGGCCCTATGACCAGGGTAGAGGGGGCCTAATTAAGCCAGTGAGGGAGCAGAGCTGAAAGCGCGCAAAGAGACAGTGAGTTTCCCGCCGGTAGCGAGTGCAGACGCAGACGTGCGACACGCTCCTCAGTGTGACAGACAACGCGGAGATGAGCCTAGGCAGAGATTAAGCGAGTGCTCCAGAGAGACAGTGTGTGCAGAGTGCCGTGCGCCCGGCTAGACAGAGTGCTGTGCTCGAGCGGAGGAATGGGGGCCACGGCAGGACCCTGAGGTGCGTCCTCCATTACCGATAGATGCACAGCGGCACCCGTGTGGGACAGAGACTACTGCGGCTGGCACATAGAGGAGCGCATGCCAAACAGAGCCGTGCAGAGCAGCCATTCAGGTGACGGCAGCTGTTCAGAAAGACACATGCCACGTGGAACCTTGCGGAGAGCTTTACTTTTTTGCTCCGCAGTTAAATGGACTAAGGACTCAGCGGGCAAAATCGCAGACCACCTGTTGCCACCAGAAGTTGGACCCAGAGCTGTTGAGCTTCATCAGAGGACTTTTTGCAGGCCGTTGCTAGAACTACAACCCTCACCGGATTATCTGTGGCTGAGGAAACCACGGACACAATAAGTTGACTAAGTGGACTGTTGTTATTGCCATTTCTTTTCTCTATTTGCTCATTTAACTGTGAATCTCCTTGAGAGGAGTATCCCTACTGTTTAATTAAATTGTTAACCCTGGCTCTGTCTTCCTTGCGTCACTGCATCCCGCAACCTGCTTACAGAATCATGATCTATGCTCTTATGTTATGATTTTCTCAGATTAGGTGGCAAAAACCTGGTGATAGATTTGCTTTAAATAAGCTAGGAAGGATTGAAATTTAAACATCTGGGAATGTATCCCTGCATAGGTGCTTTAGATGCACGTTCGGAAACTTGAGATAATCCCTACGACAATGTGAGGAGCTGCCGTTTAACCCATCGGCAAGCATTGCAGTGAGTCTTATTCTGCAGTCTGAGGACTGGAAAGCATATGGAAAGAGACACTTTAACATCCTCATTATTTAAAATGATGCATCGTTTAGCCACGCATTTTCATGTAACACGTTTTGACTTCTTTTCCTCTATATGTCTACTAATATAGGAAAGTAGCAGAAGTTGAGAAAGTCTACTCATAACTTTTCGAACCTGAGTGTTGAGCTTGACGATATTGTGTGACCAGGCTACTGAGCACTAGAATCCAGTTGAAGTCTAGAGAGATTTTGTTGGACTGCCTGCTCACTCCAGGTAATTATAAAGCAACTTGGATTTCTGGCCCTCATCCAGCCTCATTTCATTCACTCTGCTGGCCAGAGGTTGCAGCTTTGATTGCTTCCTTCACATAACCCCCTCTGTCCAGACCGAACAAAAGACATAAGTCAGCGAGCTGAAGGTAACAACATTCATTCACTCCTCCTTCTCTTTTGCCCTGGCTGACTACAGCGGACCGTGGATTTACATCACCTCGGGGATCAGACGGAACATGCTGTTGTGTATTCTGTATTAACCAGTCACACGCAGGTCAGGACAAGAGCGGCTGATTAAATAAACTACAACCATGTAAAAATATGAACCAATTATTGAGGACCAACTACCCAAATTATTTACTGAGAAGATTAGAAATTGCTGTAAGAACTTTAATCTCTCAAAGCAGGATTTAAAAAAAAAAAAAACAAATCGGGAAAAAAAAATAATTATAACCTATTGTAGACTTTTAATCTAAAGAATAAATTGCCTATTCACAAATGTTGGAGATTGTCAAAACTAACAATATTTTAAATAAGGTAATAATTATGATGGTGGCTTTTCTTAGCATGTATGACTTCCCGCTGTTAGTCCTAGTCAAGGACACTACAGGAAGCAGCGAGCAACCTAGTACAGCTGATAATAAACAGTAAAAAATATTCCGAACAAGTCTATTAATCTGTAGAAATCCCTTTTGTAGAAGTTGCTCCAAAGTGTATATTATCACATTGTCTCCACTGTGAAAGAACTGAATATCAAATGAGAATAATTGTAAGGACATATGCTAATTTACTAATATCCATTATTTAGATATGAATATTATAGTCTGCAGTGCTTACCTTTCCATATAATTTATTATGGCAGGTTCTGGTGACAAAAAGAGAATAGAGATGAAGTAGTGGGACTGATTGTGTCTTGCAATCTTTTATCTATAGGGTTACAGATGCGGCCAGGGGCGGGCATACCATTGGTGAAACCTGTGTAGCTGCACAGGGTAAGGGGCCATTATGCATTATGATGAGTTACTGGCATGCAGAAGCCACATATATTTTTCTTGCACAGGGGCCGTTTTCGGTCAGTGTCCGCTCCTACTTAATTTTGGCTACACACATGCTTTAGCGGAACACTTATCCGTGTGATAGCTGTTTCACCATGCGTGACCATAATATTTAAACAGTAAGAGGGGAATCCTTAGTGAAAATAAGGGAAGCCTGATCTATCTTTTCCGTTTCATCCACGGACCACCATACATAATACCGTATATACTCATGTATAAGCCGAGATTTTCAGCACATTTTTTTGTGCTGAAAATGCCCCATCGGCTTATACACGAGTCATTGTGTAGAAACCAGCGGGGGAGAGGGTGTGCCAGCAGGAGGCGGCGGCTGTGAAATCTTACTCACCCTCCTGTGCAATCGCTGATCGTCCCTGCATTCTCCGCTGTCCCAGGGCTGGCAGCTTCTTCCTGTTTTGAGCGGTCACATGGTACCACTCACTAAGGTCATTAATATGGATGAAACTCCACTCCCATAGGCGTGGCGTCCATATTCATGACCTTAATGAGTGGTACCACGTGACCGCTTGGCACAGGAGAGCTACAGGAAGCCAGGATAATGAAGGATGCAGGCGACGTTCAGCGATTGTACAGGAGGGTGAGTATGATGGAGGACGGTGGAGCACGGAGGATAATGGGGAAGCACAGAGGAGGACAAGGGAGCACGGAGGAGCATGGAGTAGGATGGGGAGCACAGAGGAGGATGGGGAGGCACAGAGGAGGACGGGGAAGCACAGAGGAGGACGGGGAAGCACGGAGCAGGATGGGGGAGCACAGAGCAGGATGGGGGAGCACAGAAGAGCACAGAACAGGATGGGGGAGCACAGAGGAGGACGGGGGAGCACAGAGCAGGATGGGGGAGCACAGAAGAGCACGGAACAGGATGGGGGAGCACAGAGGAGGACGAGGGAGCACAGAAGAGCACAGAGTAGGACAGGGAGCATGGGGGAGGAGGAGGAGCTGAGCCATACATAAAAGGATGGGACGGGGAGCAGAGCCATACATACTGGGAGGGGGAGAGCCACACAGAGCAGGAAAGGGATGAACAGACAATGTACTCCCTGCTTATACTCGAGTCAATAAGCTTACCCAGTTTTCCGTGGCAAATTTAGGGGCCTCGGCTTATACTCGGGTCGGCTTATACTCGAGTATATATGGTAATTAATTGTGGAGTTTTGATAAAATTTGTTACTTCGGCAGACTGTAAGGATGTGTTCACACACATTGGTCCATCTGAAAAGCACAAAATCTTTGTGCTGCTGTTATTCAACTGTTTCCTTTCACAAAAATGTAATCTTGCAGGTGTTTCAACTGAGAGACCATGTGACTTATCAAAATGACCCCATGGCTTTGAAGGTGAAACAGCTGTTTCACTGCAAGAAAAAGGTTTTCATGGGAACGCAGCCTAAAGGGATGTTCAATTGGGAGAGCAATCTACTTAATGTATCTTAAAAATATTAAAATGACAGATGGAAGAATCAATTTGCAGGACTACAGTTAACTGGATGGGAATCCTGCAAATTTCTTTTCATTCAGGCTGTCCACTGGAGGACAAAGTCAGAAAAGGGCTCCTGTGGAAGAACAATACATGGGCGCTTTGCAGCCCAAGATCTCCTAAAAATGCAAAACTGCACCTGCTTTGGAGGTATAAATGGGCCCTCTCACCTCTTGGGCCCCTGTGCACCAATGATATGTCCGCCCCTGTGGCTGTCCTGAAAGATGCGCTGCATGTCAGTGTCCAGGGGTGGTCAAGGATCAGTAAACTAGAGAATGAAAATTCCCACTGTATTTGAGGACACACAGAATTTTTAATAAGTAAATTGCAAAGTCGCAATTTTCAATTTTAATGAAAGTGAGACAAGCCCATTAAATAGTTAGGTACCCTTGCACTTCTTCCTTCATCTACTCTGCTCAATTTTCGAAACTGGAAAAAGTGAAGCTAGGCAGGTGGTAGAAAACAGAAGAGTGCAGGGCCCTGTTTTGACTAATTTAGTATCATATGAAGATGATGGCACTACAAAATGCCAAAAGATTCCAACAACTACAGCCGTTATGATCCTTTTTAATGCTTTTAATGCTCCACAAATTACCATTTGCGCCAATACTCAAGTCGTAACATAGTGACTTCTAAGTATTTAATATTTATTTGCAGCTTATTACGGCCGCATTCAAGTTTTCTGTGTACAGTACATGGCTGTAAGTGTTGGATACTGTTGATCTCATTTAGTTGAAGAATGTTTGCTTACATTGCTAAATTGTCTTTTTGTGTAATGCAAAATGAAAGCATTGTTATTTCAAAGCCTTATCTAAAGCAGTAAAGGCGGCAGCTTGGTGCCTAATAGTCGGTGCAGATAAATACAAGCTGTAATTAAAACATCTATTGCTTATCGTGGGTTTCGCACAAATTATGCATCTAATTCTCACTTCTACTTGGTAAAATGCAGAATATTATGAAAGTCACATACTACTGCTTCCCAACAAGAAACGAGAAAGGTTGCGAGCCCACTTCCAGGACAAATACAAGGACACAGCTAACAAGCAATGGCTTTTATCTACCAGTGCTTTTGATTTTTTCCTTGTGCTGAAAAATCATTTGCATTTCAGTAAGGGCTTTCAGTTGCATGTAGTATCTGTCCAAAGATTCCCTGGACATGTCTAACATCATTAAGTGCTTAACTGCTTCAACTCTGACAGCATAAACATGAAGGGTCTGAACACAAGCTCTTTGATGCTTAAGACCTTAAAAAGTTCTTCAAAGATTCCATACAGTAGTAACCGGCAGTCGGGGAACAGAACAACGCTAACTCTTCCTTAACAATGCATTATGTCTTGAACATTTCTCCTTGATAACAAACTGTTTCTGCTGGGTTATTAACAGGGAGGTGAAGATAGCCGGCAGAGCAGCTATTTTTAACCTTCTACGCCTCCATCCTTGGTGATTTTCATGGACCACCAAATTGAAAATGTATAACATGCATCTATTTCTTCAGACTTGTGCAACGAAATAGAAATAGCTGAAGGGCACTCTTGATCGGTGGATATATAATGTAAAGGTTTAGGACCAAGAAAACACAACCACTTCCAAGAAAAATGTAATTGGTTTAGTTATGGGCTAAATTGGCGTTTCCATAATTATAGACATTTCTGTTCATGCTACGCTTTAAATAGATACTAGCTTATGAATGTTTAGTGTTTTAATTATCTAAAAACTTGATTGATGTGCCTTACAGCAATCCTTTCATATTTTACTTTATGATGATTGTATGTACATTTATATATCTTAAAATTCACACCTGCTTGTTGACCTCCTCAACAAGCCCCAATTTCTTTCTTTGAATCGATTATACTTTGGCCAAGCTTTTAACATCTCTGTCACATTTAACAGACTCATGTTACAGACTCAGAGGCACTGTATGGTGCCTCCTTACCTACCCTGGTTACTAACCGTCTAGAATTTAAAGGACCGCCCGTAAATATAGGGGACTATTTGACCCTGTCTGTAAAAAAAATGTAAGGTGTCAATGATTTTTTTTAAGCTGAAGGAACTTCTACTGATTATTTTGACTGTAATTATCATTTTAGAGTTTTCAGTGAATGAAGCTGATATCTTCATGCCAGAATTATGGGCTGTAGAAGACTTGTATTACTTATGATAATGATTTATTATGGTTTTCCAATGCGTTCGTAAAAAATATTGTCTGTCCATGATTTTTTGATAAATAAAATGTCACGTTGGCAATCCTGCTCCAGACAGGGTACAATTTTTCCTATTGTGCATAAAGCAGAATCACAGCCCTTTGACCATCTTGGTACTATATTAATCCTGATTTTCATGGTCATAGTTGCATAAAATTATAATCACACAATTGCAATTGAGTTAATTTTCTTATGCTATTAACAACCGGTCAAATTACTGAAACCAGTACTGGTATGGACATCCTATCTGCTTACTTTCCATCCATGTACAATTATTTGTCTGGAACTTGCAGCAGGAATTTGACCCTTGCTGTAACAATAACATCTCCTCCAATACCAGTGTCAGCAGTTCATACAATCATTTGGGACATACAAGCTATAAGAAAACAATTCTATAACTCAACAGAGTGCACACACTAAAGCAATATTGACATCCAGTATGAACAATCTTTATTTGCTGACATCTGATCCTGTATCTTTAACCTGAGTCTTAAGCAAATATTCCTCTTCTTTTCCAGTGCAAGCAATAATCCTCAGATTTATATCGGATTGTTTGACCTGCTCTCCTTTGCTTGGCAATATCTTAATTTTTCAATCATGCAAACTTTTCTTGGCAGTTTTTTAAAATTAGACCGCCATTGATTCTGCCCTGTGTTTGGGTCAAATGAACATTGATCTGGCGTACAGTCCAGACCGACACTCTGAGTCCTAACTGTAGTATCTTTAGCAGCTAATCCATTAAAGCCCTCTAATGGTACTTAAATGCACTGTGACAGCAATGTCTACAAACTATTGATGCTGCATTATTACATTTTTTACTTCTGTAACTGGCTGCTATTTTATTTGTTTTTGAAACATTTAAAGGCAATCTTGTAGTAAGGTAAACCACCTATGAACCACATTTATGGGCATGCAGGTCTTGGAAATGTAAATATACTGACACTTTTATATCTTATATCTGTTGCTGCATTCCCAGTAATTTCATTCATATGCAAATCAGAAGTTATGTGCTCTAGGCGAGACTGAGCCCTTAAGCTGCCTTAAGGTTGTTTCTTTAGTCAGCACCAGCCTTTTTAGCATTATCCTTTTAAAGGGAACCTCACATGTGATATTTGCCCCCCAAACTATTTGCAGCAGGTATCAGGAACTGGCTAAGCGATCATAACCATGTATGTTTGTCTCTGAAATGTTGCGGTGTTTGAGAGAAAACCATACTTTTTATAGCTGCTGAGGACTGATCCGCTCTGTGCACTAGTCATACAGGAGGCCTATGGCAGTTTCTCTCCATCTTTTGACAGTGACTGGCAAGCTTCTACTTATATGGGCACGTTTGTAGAGAATTGCCAGTTACTGTCAGCAGGCAGACGGAAGCTACCGGGGACCCACCAGTAAGACTACTAACCCACGTGGCTTGGTCCCCAGCATCTATTAATGTATATTTTACTCTGAAACATTGCAGTGTTTCAGGGATACATATACATAGCTGTGATCGTACAGTCACATTTCAAAGACCTGCATCCCCATATATATATAGTTAGGGTAGGTTGATCTTATAGACAGATCTTCTTTAAGTGTCCTTCAGATAATGACTTTTTTGTTCCAATGTATAAAAGGAAAATATTTTGCCATTATCAGTAAGTGTTTTGGTGATGTTCAGAGTATTAGAACCACAGAACAAGATCTGGCATTGGCTTTCACACATCAAAAGCCATTACACCTGTGATCACAGCTAATTGCACGCAAATCAATACTACACTAAACACAAGTAATTCTGCTGAGTGAACCTTACAGGTCATCCAGAAGGTGAGATTCGGAGTGGCTTGAGCAATCTCCAAGCAATTAGATCTAAGCAATATATTTTATGTTTCATATTTACCATTAGCATATAAAAACATATCATTTTGTGCATTGATTTGAAATAAAAAAATAATGGTATGTCAATTTTTACTAATAGATTTTTTTTTAAATAGAAACATTTAGCTTTTGTCCCTGTTGCAAAAATAAATTGAAACAAGTGCATGTCTGTTATGTTATGGT
This sequence comes from Oophaga pumilio, assembly GCA_009801035.1. Classification (NCBI taxonomy): domain Eukaryota; kingdom Metazoa; phylum Chordata; class Amphibia; order Anura; family Dendrobatidae; genus Oophaga; species Oophaga pumilio. The sequence goes on from VIAB01000416.1 coordinate 297,265, forward strand.
AGCTGAGGAGGCAGGAGCAAAAAACCGCATAGGCAGCCTAACACCAGAGAGGTTGGAAACTAATAGGTTGCCGACACCTAAACTAACAGCACAACAAGAAGTAGCCATGGAGCGTACCTAGGGTGGTCCTAGACGCCTCGGCACAGCCGGAGAGATAGCTATCCCTGAAGATGGAAAGAGGAAAGCTAACTGCTCCGGAGTAGACCCCAAAAAAGTAGGAAGCCACCAAACATATAATGGCGGTTAGACAAGATGAAAATATGAACACAGACAGAAAATAGATTGAGCAAACGCTGGGGTCCAAAACTGTCTAGATAGTACAGCACAGGAGAGAATACTTTCTGCAACCCAGAAAAACCCTAGGAAAAACTCCAACACTTCTGAATCCAAAAACACTGAGACCGTGTGGTCTCGACCACCTATATCAGATCTCTGGTGTGGACACGTAGCTACCCAGCAGAAAAATATCACAAGAACTGAGCAAATGAACAAATACAAAAAATGAACGGAGACCAGCCAAAGCCCCCCAAAGGGGACCCGGCTGAATACAAAAAGCAATGCAGCAAAAAGCAATGAATTCAAACCACAGTAAAAAAAACAGAAAGAGACTTATCTGAACGCAAGCAGGAGACAGCAGGAAAGCAAGCTGAATTTCAAACTAAACCAGGAAGCACAATTGATCACCGGCGAGGATCATGGGAGATCAGCTCACTTATATCAGGCCAGTCAGTACCACCTGACACCCACTCGTTATCTGCGGGTGTAGGACTCTTGGCATTCAACATAGGTTCAATACCCTCAGCAACCAGCAGAGGGAGCTTCAGCTCCGAAGTCGTCTCCAAAACGTTCACAACACATGTCATAAAAAACATGATGGGGTTTTTCAAGATTAGAACATTTCCCTTCGTAAATCTGTAAAGGGTCGTCAGATGCAGTAAACAGTAGGAGACTGAGAAGGGATTTACAAGAATTTACTAGGAAAGCGTGGAATATGAATTCAAGGGAACCTCCACGCAGGGAGGTAATTTAGCAAATAGGGAACAACACAATCAACGTAACAACAATGGAAAAAGTGAAGGTAATGACTTATTGATTGCATTTCTTGCTGGGAAGTGGTTGGAACAGCTCCTGACAGCGTTGCAGTTCGCGGACAAAGTCTCTGGCTCTGCTGTGTAGAAACGAGATGCACTGTCTCCTGACCGTGCCGAAGTATCCGGATCCGCTGGTCTTGAGTCCGTTGTTCTTTGGTCCGTTGGAGCGTGAGTACAGTTCCTTTTGCAGGGTTCTCAAGGAGTATGCGGTACACTGGGAACACAACGCCGTGCAGGCCGCTTTTTAAAAGTGGTCACACAG